>PVKB01001807.1:202049-251353 GCA_004027205.1 Ctenodactylus gundi
TTTTTTTTTTTTTTTTTTTTTTTTTTTTTTTTTTTTTTTTTTTTTTTTTTTTTTTTTTTTTTTTTTTTTTTTTTTTTTTTTTTTTTTTTTTTTTTTTTTTTTTTTTTTTTTTTTTTTTTTTTTTTTTTTTTTTTTTTTTTTTTTTTTTTTTTTTTTTTTTTTTTTTTTTTTTTTTTTTTTTTTTTTTTTTTGAGACAAGGTTTCACTCCGCAGTCTAGGCTGGTTCTGAACTCACAGTGTATCCCAGGAGGTCAGCCTTGAACTCATGACATTCCTCCTGACTCAGCCTTCCAAGTGCTGGGATTACAGACATACACCACCGTGCCCAGTTTATGTGGGGTTGGGGACTAGAACTCATCACGTGGGCCTTGCTAGGCAAGCACTTCAACTGCTGAGCTATTCTTCAGCCCTGTACTGTTACCTTCAACAAGAACTCCTCAGTAAATTCCATCAGTTTCCAAGTAAACTATTGCCCTTTGTCTTTGTATACCAAACCATCATTAAGAGATCTATGATATTTATTCAAGTAATATTTTACTTCTTACAGTTTTGTTGCCATAGGAAGTCAAAATAACTACACAGAAACTTAACATTGATTCCGGGAAACAAACACCCGAATGTTAGAGATTAAAAAATAAAAAATAGGGCTGGGGATGTGGCTTAGTGGTTAAAGCATCCTAGGTTCAATTTCTCAGCAGTACATAAACTAAACACGGTGGCACATGCAGGAAATCCCAGCAATAAGTCTGAAACTAGAGGACTGCTATGTGTTCAAGGTCAGCTTGCACTCCACAGTGAATACAGTGGCAGCCTAGAATACAGAATGAGTCCCTATCTCAAAAATAAATAAATTAATAAATACATAAATAGAAATCATTAGTTAAATACATAAAACAATTCAAGGGACAGTGTCCCAAACTACAGGTATCATTTCCATGCTATTATATTACCTTAGTGTTTGTTAAGACACTTTTCTAGTAAGGCCCATTATTTTTCTGTAATATATATATAATACAATATTGTCAACATACCTTGCAATATTTTAATTACCTCTTCATCACAAAATGAATTTTGTAGTCTAAAATTGTATTAGTTGGGGTTGCATGGAAAATCATAAAACTATAAAATATTCCATACCTTCGTTCCTTTATATTGTTATAATAAAATATCTATGTTTGTTGTTTTTGTTTTGTTTTTGTGTTCTAACTTTCCACAGCAAAAATATTTTTTCTCTTTCAAATAGCACGGTTTTGATGAAAACTTCACTATATCTCATATTCTGATATTCTATTGAAAACTTTTTAATTCTCTGATTCCTTAAATTCTTTTCTTTTCATTTTTGTTTTCTGCAATTTGAAAATAACATGTATGAGTGTAAATTTCAGTATTTATTCTGCTTGGCATTTTAGGATGTTGTGATTTGGAACTGGAGCGTCACCCCCAATCTTCATGTACCTATGGATACAGTGTGCCTTTGGGAGGTGGACCCTGGCCGGCAGAGGGCAGATGCTTGGGGCTTGACCTAGAACGGTAGCTCCACTTTCCCTCTGGAACTTGGCTCTGCTTTCCCATGATGCTCTGGGGAGCTCTCTACTGCTACATACTTTATGTAACTGGACTTCTGTAGCATTTTCTTTTCTTACATCTGGCTTTAGTTAACTTTGTGTATTGTTTCTCCAACTCATACATTTTGGCACACATGGCAAAATTTTCTTCTTTTTTATAATAAAATAGCACTCTATAATATATCCTTGCGATGTATTATTCCCAAACATCTGTAGGAGATGTGACAGTTATATTCATTTCCTGACTATTATTGTGGTTAAGATCTGGAATGTCTCCCAAAGTCTCCCTTATTTAGACATTATGGATTATCTGTGGAATCACATGTTAGAAGATGGGCACCTGGAAGCATGATGAATGTGTGGTGGATTGTAGATTAGGGTGAATTGGGGCATTATCTGGAGGGATCAGATCACTGGTTGGGATTTGCATGTCCTTTCTGAGACTTGGCTTCCTGTTTGCAATGCTGTCAGGAGCTACTTTCAGATCTGTCTTAGCCATGTGCTTCCACCATTTATGGCCCACATGAATGGATTGTGATCTTCAGTACCTGTTAGCTAAAATACCACCATCAATTTGTGCATGTCAGGTTTATGTCACAACAATGGAAAATTAACTAAGACAGAAATTGGTATCAGAGAAGGGGGATTGTTGGGTCTTTACTTCATAATGTGGTTTGGAAGCTTTCAGAGTTGCTTTGAAGAAGAAATTTGGAAAAGTTTGAGAACTCCTACTGAAAAAAGCATGTAGTTCTCCAATCTTAGCTTGTTGGAAGACCTTGATTCGAGCTGAGAAGACCAAGCTGTTGATAGAAGTGTAGATTGGAATGGCCAGGCTCAAGGAGTTTCAGATGGGAAGGAGAACTGTATTGGCAAGTGGTCTACACTCTAGCAAAAAGTTTGAATTTTTCGTTTGTCCAGAAACTTTGCCTAAAAATGAGACAAATAGTGGAGGACTACTTAATCTGATGGAGAAAATCTTAAGGTAGCCCGAGGTTCATGGTGTTACATTGATACAGTTTGCAGCTCTTGCCAACTGTTTGGTGAAAGGCACCAAAAAATTGCAGAGAAAATGATATAAAAAGCTTACAGTTTTTTTCTTACTAAAGGGACCTGCAGTGGTACAGCAAAACAACTCAGGGAAGTTAAAGAAATTAGCATTAAAAATAAGCGAAGTACAAGCAATAGGAATGTAGGAAAAAAATCCCTTGAGAGCACCTCATAAGTCAATAAGATCCCATCCTTTAACAGTTCAAGGGTGACAGTCGAAGGACCATGGCCTGAGAAGTATATCCCAGGGCCAAAGTGGAGAAACAAAAATATTTGTTGCAGTTGAACCATCTGAGAACTCAAAGGCCTCATCAGTAACTATCCAAGAAGACCAGGCTAATACTTAAAACAGTGGAGGACCTTGGAGATGCCTATGTGGTCCCGGCTTTACATACTTGCAGAGTGAAAAGAATTGTGACTTCATGGAGGCTTCCTCTCAGATTTTAGAGGAAAACCTTGGAGAACAGGGAGTGTGCCAGAGAGGGCAGTGTGTAAAGCTGTGAAGGAGAAGCCCAAGTTCTAATGGAAACCCTGAAATTTTGGTGAAACCAAGAGCATCGATCATTCCCTGAGCTAGGCTGCAGGCGGTGTGCAAGGGCTGCCCAAGAGGGAACAACGATGGATGTTTCAGAAGGAAACCAAGCTGCAGAGGCAGGGCCACCCAAGCCCTTTAGTGCCACCTTCACAATTTACCCTGGGTGGGAGGGAAAGAATTTAACCCTTGCCCTGCTGGGTTTAGAACGTGCTTTGGCCTGATTTCTTTGGAAAAGGAAATGCTTATACTGAACCATTGTATGTTGGAAATATTTAAACTTTCTTTGATTTTCATAGAAGCGCACATCTGAGAATCTGTCCTGTGTCTCAGAGGAGACTTTGAACTAGGATATTTATTTATTTATTTATTTATTTATTTATTTTTAGCAGTGCTGAACTTTGAAGATCTTGGCAACTCTTAAAGTTTTGCATGAAGAGGTGGACATTATTCTTTCGGGATCCAGGAGTGGATTAGTGTGTTTTGGATATGGAATACCCCCAAAAGACTTATGTACTTGGATATTACGGATTATCTAAGTCACTATGTGCTGTTATGAGATGGCAGTCTGGTCTAGAGGCGTGGATTATGAATGTGTGGTGGGTTATAGGTGTATGATGGATTATAGATTATAGGTATGTGGTAGATGAGGGGCTTAAACCTTGAAAGGGAAGGACAGTCCTGTATGGGGCACATTACTGGGACAGGACCTGGAAGAGTACGTGCTAGCTCCACCCTTCCTTGCTCACTTCAGTTTCTGTTTGCAATGCCATGAGCAGCTGCTCCACCTCGCACTCTGCCACGTTTTTCTGCTATTACCAGCCACCCACGAATAGACTGAGACTTTCTGACCCTGTGAGCTAAAATAAAGTTTTTCTTCCAAATTTGTGTCTTTCAGACATTTCATTCCAACAATAAAAAAGTAACTAAGATAGTGACTCTAAAAAAATGGGTTACAAGTTACAGGGAATACAAAATGTGGACTTTCTTACAGCATAATAGAATGGATAAGATCAGTGGACTAATTCATTAATGAAGAGAGAGTCTCGTGATCTGAAAAGTTTTCAAATGCCCCACCTCTGAACAAATAAAACTTCTGAAGAAAATTTCCATATAAATAACAATAAGGCAGTGATATTTTTAAGACTAAGGGAGCTAATTCATTGTAAAACTTTTTCCTAATAAGTATATTCAATATCAGTGAGCATCCAGGAGTTTTTGGCTGTTCTTTGCCCACAGTAGCCAAATAGGTACATGTGTTTCTATAGGTGTCCATGAGCTTCTTTAGCTCATTTTAGAAAAACAATAAGAAGGGAAATACAGTCTGATTTTTATTTTTAGCATTAGTTGCAAATACAAGCAAAGCAAATTTAAAAAATACAAATCCTGTATCTAAAGTTTTCTATTACATTCCTCTAATCAGACACATAATCCAGATTACAATAGCAAATAGATTACCTGAAAAGGGTGAAAAGGCAGCTATTAATGCTTGTCAAATTATCACTTAATGATGCTCAAAGTAAAATATTCAGGAGAAAGAAGTTGAGATGTGTATGGGTTAATCTCAAGCAATAGACCTATATGAGTTGCTATGGATTTTCACTATCTATATGGAGGATTCTCAGATGATAAATATGGTATTCCACATGTCAATAAAAACTGTGTTGTTAAAAGTTGATAGTGGTAGCTTTGTGGTTCTTATATAGCTCTTATGTGAAGCATTTCTTCTACATTAGTACAGATATGAATTTTATGAAAAGAAACTTTCAGGATTCTCAAAGGTGAAATGAGTATTTTTCTTTGATCTCAGAGAGAAATTCTTTAACAATCATCTCAGTGGCTTAAGAAATTTTCCAGTTATTTTAGATAGGTCATTTAGTAAATATGAATAACACTTTAACAACATTTCAGTGATCACTATCCATCTTGTAAATCTATTTGTTTGTTTCTGTTGCTATGAAAAATCAATTATTTTAATTTTCAGTGTTTCAGTAGGCCACCTATACCTTCGATGTTTTATTTAGGAGCAAAATTGCATGTATGTATGAGAATATTTGAAATTGGTAGGTGACATCTTCCTGGATATTACTAGAATTGTATCTAAGGAAATACCCAGGATATACTAGTTTGGTTCTCAGACTTACTAATTACTGGTATTTTTTGAGGGAACAAAATAAGATGATTGATCTGGAGCCTGCGCTAGGGAGGATAGACACAGTGTTCTGCACTCTAGCTTTGTATCGAACATGATTAAAAAATAAGCTCAGAAAGTCTATCTTAATTATATCCAAAGGGTCCACAGCCTCATTTTTCAAGGGCATATGTCCCCAGCAACCTGAAGTTGTTCATCAGTTGCAGCTGCCAGCTCTCTTCAGGGATGTCTCAGATGAGATGTTCCATGGGTGAATCAATATGGAATGGAATCTCTTTTTTCAAAGAACTTACCATTTAATTGGAGAACTAAAAGTATAAGAAAGTGAGTAGACTTTTATTGAGACAACGACAGAACACATCTGTAGAGAGTGGCATTTTGTATCATTCAGGAAGAACAAATCAATGCCAATGGGAAATGATCGCTTGAAGATGCATTGAAAAGGAAAACAAGGATTCCAAACAGATCCCTGATGGATAGCTTTCTGTATTAGAAGCAACCTTTAGAAGCTTTTCCTCAAAAAAGTTGCATTATATGAGTGTAGAAGAATTTTACTCAACTTTCTGAAAATCAGAAGGTATGTTTATATTGATTCTCTCCATTACAGTATAAAATGTTTAATTATTCCTAGTAATAACTGAATTTTCAGTTCTGATATTATTTCTCCTGGAAAGAAAAATAATAAAAAAAGAAAGTGGGATTCTTTTCCCAATAACAATAATAGAAAAAGTGTCAGGTTAGTAAAAAATTTAGGAGTATGGAAAAGCATCCCCACCTATCATATTAGTTATGAGAATTACCCGTTAGGAGAATGACTGACAGAACGCTTCTTCCCACTGGTAATTTCTTGCCTTTGATTCAGAGCAAGTGCATGTTAATATTGTACAATAAATGTGTCATTTTCACTATGGTAGGGAGTCTTATCAGTCATTCTTGCCACATTTATAAATCGTGTTGCCTTGAGAACTGTTGTGCTTTATTCTTTTTTAGAGTCTGTACAAAGAATCCATTATTTAATCCTCAAACAACCTTCATTCTTCTGCCCTGACAGTCGTATATGTGTACGAACACTGAAGCACCTTTCCTCTCATCAGTATTCTAAAATTTTTGGTAGGAACAGAGATTAATTTAACCTTAAAGTCAGAATGTCTACTTTGAAATCTAAAACACATGAAGCATTGTAAAGGTAGATCTCCAAAAGGTAAAAGAATAAAATGAGGAATTAAGAAAGAACTCTTGTGCAAAATTGATCTAATTCTAAGCAGAACCATTTGTGTTTCTCTTTCTCAAATGCATATCATTGATGGAGTGCTTGTGGAACACTAAATGAGTTTTATTAGCAATAGTGGAATAATATGAAGAAATTTGAGAAGTAAAATATTAGGTTGACAAAAATATTTCAATTACTTATAAAATTCATAACATAAAATTTTGATTTCAACAATTGCATATTATTATTGCTTGTTTAAAACATAATTCATTTTTCGTAGATTTGGTTTTTTCCAGGGATATGAACCATTAAAAATTATTTTAGTGTTATTATACCTTGGAGCTATATTTTGATCTTAATTCTTGATCTAAAATATTATAAATATAGTTATTACATAGTTTCTCAAATGCTTATCAAAGATTTTCTGTAAATCTACGCTTAAAATTTTTCATCTAGGTTTAGAGGTAGTTCTTTAAGGTGAACTTTAAGTCAATACACAAAATATTTTGCACATACTAGAATTTGGAAGTAAGATTGCCAGTAAGTTGCAAACTTTTCAGATAACAAATTGTTTTACTAACATGAATGAATCAAATGAATCAAAAAGATTTTTTCAAGTCATAGAATGTCCTATGCGCTTTGACAAAAAATAACCTAAGCTTAGAGGAGCCAGGCAGTGCCTTATTGAGATTGATGACTGTTAGCCTACAGAGCTCTTCCTTTTGACAGCTGTGACCTTCTATTTATCAGACCTCAAATCAGAACTAACGGGCGAGCCTTCGTGAGCTTAAATAATGAAAGTTGATTTATTTGGCCTTGGTCTAGGTTAGACACTGAGTGTCCAGGAAATTGACCCTCAGGGCAAGGAATAAACTAGCAATTAAAGTGTGAAATCAAAGGGCAGAGTAGGATCATAGCCAGAGCTTGCCTATGAAATTTTACCTGTCACCAAGTCTTCATAAAAAGAGAAACGATAACTCAGAAAATTTACTTTATGGTTAAATATTCTCCACCATGCATGTTTTTTGCTCTTCAATATTTTCTGTTGAGTGTCTGTCAAAGCGATATAATTATTTAACAAAATGAATATATACTGTCCAGGTGATGATTTAAAAAAAATGTTTCAAAAGATCAGTGGAAATTTGAGGAACATGAATGTCAGTGCCATCGAAAATGAAAATGTAAGACCTTCCTGTGGAGCTATCCACCAATGGGACACGTGGAAAATTGTCTCCATTTATTTATTATACACAAATGGGGATCACATGTGCCCATAATATAAATTTAATAACGTTTTACTCCTGAAGCTAAAAAGGGCAATTTCAACTTACTTTTCACTTATTCTAAGTATTACTCTTATTTAAGAGTAATACCTGCTCACTCTAAAAATATAATTTTTTTTTAGCTCCAATATGAGTTAAGGTGTCCGTGTTTGCCTTTATTACACCAAAGCTTATTAAACTACAGAAAAGGAGATACACATTCAAGATGAGCTTTACAGGTTAAGCCTATCAGTTGTTCTAACCATGCTGATGCTATAGGTTGTTCTAACCTTCCTCTTTACTGTAACCATTCAACATACACATTAATATTTACTTAATGAACAGATAAGTAATTGAATGGGCAAGCATTCCATGACTATTGTATAATTCTTAACTTTGGGTAGTAATTCAGATTTTAATGAGACATTACATCATTTCAAACGTACACCAAATTCTCTGGAGAGAATTAAAATGATGAGGGACAAAAAAGAACCTTAAGGGCCTGGACTCTAAATTCAGTCTCTTCATCTTTTCACTGAGACAATGTCCTGTGGCACACAAAGCCTTTAATTGGAGTTGGTATTCAATACACATGGCAGTGGTGATTTATTGGTGTCTATTTTCCCACAGTTTTTCTGTGATTAGAAATCCTAGACCTCCTGCTACACTTTCCTTCACTAAAATCCCCCGTAAGTAAGGGACTTAGTAAGGGATTGTCAATTAAAAAAAGAAAAGTCTTTCTTCTATAAACTTTTAGCATATAAGGTTTTGCTGCATGCTCATTGTATGAAGTCACCTAAAACAGTGTTTGCATTGTGTATGGGATATTTCTTTAGTTACATAGGGATGATTGGTTGAATAGGACACTATCATCCTCCTAAATAGTGGATAAAAATATGGATTTAATAATCCAAGCGTTCAGAGGCTGAGGCAGGCCAATTGTTGTGAGTTCAAAACCAGCACAGGCTACAGAGTAAGTTCAGAGCCATCCTGGACTATAGTGTGAGACCCTGTCTCAAAATAAATAAATAAATACACAAATAAATACATAAATTGAATAGTATTTTAAATGAAATGTAAAAATGTTTGATAAATTGATTTATTAACATGGCATGAATTTTAAATAATATTTTTATTAATTTATATTAAAACTATTTTTGTTTCTTTGTCATATTTTATTTTTCTTTTAGATTGATTCTTGTCTGTTTTACTCATAATACTACAGGTTAAAGGTACAGAAAGTTCTTGTATTTCTACACCATTCATTTTTTATCTAATATACTTAATCAAGATACTAAAATCTTTATAAAATTTATTCACAACACAGGTACTTTAGAATAGCTCATCTATTTAGTTCTCATTGAGTTCCTGATTATATTTCATGGATATTTTCGTTCTGTCTTTTTCAAAATTGTCAACCTCTCAGTAATTTTGTTTGTATTACAAATCACATATTTAATATTTATTTGACCAGGTATTATTTTAGATTTTAACTTATAATTCAGTGATGATTTTTAATAGATCATATTTGATTCACAGATATATATAATAAAAGTCTATACATTAAGACATCTTATTCATTTTTTATCAAAATGTTGGTTTCATATTTTTAAAATGTGAATGTTATAGGAACAAATTTTCAAATGTCATTTTATTTCAACAGCTCCAAACTGTTATTCTATGTCTTTACAAATTTCACTGTTAAATCATATGTCCTTAATAAAGGTTTTACCCACTGCAAGTAATACACCAATTTCTAGTCTGTTTAAGACCATTTCTGTTCTTCTTTTGTGCTACAGCAGCAAATTGCCTTAGAAGGTGCAGCTCATCAGTCACAGATATCTATTCATCATTACTCTGCAAGATTATAGATTAACATCAAGGTGTTGACACAGTTGAGTGGTAGGAAGATGACTTCTGTTTATATCTTCTTGTGACATAAATAATCCAACTGACTTCGTGGTATTTTACTGTAAGGAAATCCATCCCAATTGTGAGGCTTTCACCACCTTGATCTAATGACATCCAAAATCCCTGTTGTCACATAACATCTTATACATGTTAGGGTTAAAAAGATAGACTTTGAAGCAATACACATATTAGAAAATTGCAGTTTTGTTTCTGTTTCTCTGAATTGTATGTACTATTAGGACATATTACTTCAAAACATGAATTCCTGAATCTTTACAATTTTCATCAATTTTTGAAAAACTGGAGTCATCTTCTCTTATCTATTTTGTTTATCTTAGGACTTAAGGAAATCCTATGTCACAATCTCTGGTATTTCTTTTTTTCTGAAGTCTTCTAGATATTTTTATATCTCTTACTGTGATATAAACAAAGGCTCATGTCCCAACAGCTGGGGACTTTGGTTTCCATAGCTCATTCCCTAATGGAAACGGTTGAGCAGCTGAGTAGACTCCATCCCACCCCACGTTGGTCCTGGGTGACATCAGTCCTTTATTCTCAACCCCTTTCAATGTATAATACTCTAGAGTAACTTACTATAATCTGCATTTTCTTCATTTTGGTGAAAAAGTGAAGAAGAAGCAATTTATAGCTGAAAATGGTCTTTTATATTTTTTGTCTGCTTGTTGCTTTTTGCCTTGTTGGCCTTGACCCCTGTGCAAAGACATAGTTTGTCTTTCTTCTCCTGTTCTGCACCCCATCACATCAGTGCTATGTTTCAATAATTATAACTGCCCAATTATCAATGGATCATTTTCCCCAAGTATCTTCTGTTCATCCCTACTATTAGCTAAATTTCTCTGTCACTGACAGCGAAGTTTAATGACTTTGATGGTCCACTTGTATGTCAACCTGACTGGGCCGCTGGAAATCCAAATACAAGATAAAACATACCTGGCAGAGTCTGTGCAATTATTTCTCTGAAGATATTACCATGCAAATCAATAGACTGAGTAAAGCTTCTGACCCCCCCCCCCCAACTGTGGGGTGGGTATCTACATCCACAGAAGGCCTGAATCGAGGATACAGCTAGATGATCCAATTCACTCTTCCTTTGCAGACATCTTAAGGCTACACACAGTCTGTCCTCTGTTCTCTTGGATCTTGAGCCTTTTGAATCTGAGTGAAATTTACAACACCCTAATCTTTCTCACAGCATTCCTCCTGTTTCAGCTTCCTGAGTGCTAGGATCACAAGCCTGCATCATCTCACCAGGCTTATGTGGTGTTGGGGAATCCTCTATGAATACAGAGTGAAAGAGTCTTTGCTCAACCTATTGCCTGTTAGGCTACAGCAGGCAAGATTTCCTCGCCTATGCTTTGTGTCTTGTACCGGGAAACTAGCATGCTGGGCGAGAGGAGAATCAGCTCCTCTCGGGTCATAGGTCCAGGACCACGCTCATCACCATCTGCCCCCTTCCTCCCTGTTAATATCTGCAAGTGACTGTTTCTTTTGCACTGTGACAAGTGGGTTCCACAGAGCTGGGCTCACTCTGCTCTGGATACCTGACCTCACAAATTCCAAACTGTCCCATAAGAGGTTCCCTACTTGTTAAAATAAGGCACAGAACTATAGATATTCAGCAGGTAAACACGAGCTCGTCTCTGGAAATGAAGTGGGAATATGCACAAAGGTGGTGTTGGGTAAAAATTTTGGATACTAAATATAAATCCTCAAACAAAACTTCTGTTTTCTATGCTTGCCTTTTGATTATATAGAAATACAGAAGTTAAAATAAGGCTACAAATTTAAAAGAAAATTTATAAAAAGAACATTTCGATTGCTGCAGTAAATAAAGAATAATTTAATTTCCTCCCTTTCAGATGTTTAGCTGAAATTCATTCTTTTACAATTTTACAAAGTTTTAAAACATTGATTTTTGTGTTTCAAAAAAAAATGTAAAAAAATAAATCCACACGCTTTTACTCTTGCCCTAACATATATTTACGATGTCGTCTTTTTTAGTAGATTTTGTTAAAATCTTAAAATAGTGAGCCATGGATATTAGGACAACTAACAACTAGATAACTCTTGGCACTTTGTTCTGTGGACATAGTTTCTAGGGGTCTGTGTTCAAGTCACTTCGTTTTACTCATTCATCAACCATGAAAATGTTTATTTTATTCAACATTTTTCTTCTCAGATTTGGTGAGTTTCTAAGGAATGAGTTGTGTGGTTGAATCATGCCTGCCCTAAGAACATTCTTTTCTTACACAGCACAGCTTTACAAAGTTTTATCTGGGTTTTTATTTCTAGATAAAATGTACAGATATACCTACTTTTACATTTTACAGAAAATATATATTACTTTAATAGGAATATTCATGGAAGGCAAAAAATTGTAGTCGTTGAAAAATTGTAGCCAGAGAAATTTTTCTTTAAGCTTAGGAAATTTTTTTTGGTCATAATATCAAATGGGAAGTGATGTAATGCACAGAGGAAAAATAGCATGTGTGAGGATGTCCAGTGAGAAAATGACTATTAAAATTAATAACAAATTTATTTGAATGCCTGACAGATTTTGCTCTAATGTTTTATTTAAATGCCTTAAAACTTTGCTTTCAATTTAAGGTCTGAAAAGTAGAAACATTGATGTCACTTACAAATATCAAGGCATCCCGAGATAGCCTGAATCAATTTTTATATTTAAACAGCATTAATAGGTGAGACCTACGTTACTCTACACCATGCTAGTGTGCACAGAGGTCTGACCACTATAACGAACATGTATTTTCTGGAAAAGCTTATGACGACTTATTGCTTCACCAGTTTGTAGTCTCACCCTGCATGCAACTGACATGAAAACCAATCTGAGTTTTGTCCTTGAGTAAATGACCTAAAGCTATGTTAATGATGACAGTACAAAGCAAAATCATTTTGAAGAGGGAAAAAGACTCAAGAGAAAAAATTTTGCCGGAACCTTCTAACACAGAGAAGCATCACAAAGATGCAGGAGGTTATGACGACCCGCTGGACTGAAAGTTTATGCGTTCAGTTATTTATTCCCACAATATAAGACTCCAAGATTTTAAGTCATATTCCAAAGTGAAACACTTACAATATCCCATGAGCCCAGAGAGGCCTTTGCATCCTTGCACTTTCCTCTTGATTCTCTACCAATAAAATATTAATGTTATTTATTGTACAAATAAAAATGCCATTTAAATATGTTGAATTATTCTATATGAATTAATACATAGATATTAATAGCATTCAAATATGCAAATGTAAAATATCACCTTAATTATCAATATACAAAAGTACCCTCAGATTTTTTGCAACAAGCTTTTATAGTATAACATTTTTAATTATATTACAAAGGATGTAAATCATGTTTTTAAAAATCTATGGCATTCCCTGAATTTCTTGCAATAAAATAATTATATCTATCAATATATTAAAACTATTTTATCTCTAGTAATCCATTCACGTATCCTACCATTATTTGTTGGAACTTTAAAACAGGAGATGTACCATTCACTACAGCTACTACCTTAGTACATGCCAGAAATAGTCACAGTCGGCAAAGAGATTGACATTCATATAAAGATATAATTAAAGTAGGAAAATTCTGTCCAGCTTACTAGAATTAAAATACACATGGTAAAGCGAGTATGAGTTTACAAGCAACTGTCATGTTTCACACCACACTAGAGGAATTAAAATCAAAATCTTATCTGAAATGTAAAATATTCTTTTCTGTAACAATTGTGCACACATAAATCAAGAAAAGTGATTGAAAATTTCTTGCTGATAGTGAAATCCACAACCTAAAGCATCTTGTAGGAACACTCTCAAACTTTAAAGTGCAGATGTTGAAACGAACCTTCTGGTTGAGTGGGGTCCTCGATAAGACCCACAAGTGTGAAACTTTCAGAGTTCTTCAGTAATAGTAATGCTGTGAAAGTACTTTTTGTTTGATTGACAAGAGTATATTGAAGATGTTTTGAGCCAGTGTCATCGTATTTTTTGTCACTTTTTAAAAATATATTTTTGCCAGCCTCCTTTAAAATGACTTAGGAAGGACCAGACTGGGCTACAGAGAGAGACTTTCTTTCAAGAAAAAAAAAAAAAAGACTTGGATAAACCTCTACGGTAAAAGTGTATGTGAGCTTAAAATTTTTCTCTGTGGTTCTTGAGGGACTCATTGTTCAGATTCCTTAGGGAATAGGGTTAATATTTTTCACAACATTTTTCAGCAAGGACCTGCCCGGTCTCTGGCTGGAGTAGGTACTGGGAGCAGGTGCATACAATTTCTTGATTGGAATAAAAGGAAAACTCCAAATGAAGATAGGTAAACCCAGACTGCCTAAGTAATTTACCAGTTGGTATTGAAACATCATACACAGTTAAAGAGGACAAAAGAAATATTGAATATCCTGACATTTAATTTGCGTTGAAAATAATTTATTTTAGGAAGCACATGTCAACAGCAAAGATAAATTGTAATTTAAACCTCCACAAGTCGTGCACACTGAAACAGCATTTTGTTTTGATGAAATATATCTTATCAGGAAAGCCTCACAGCTTCTAAATAAGGCTGCGTTATTAAAGATTAAACTACTCTTATTACAGACAGCCCAAGTGAATGGCTATATGAATGCATAATACAAAAATACACGGTATGATAAAAGCAGGCATCTTCACTTATTATTGGCTGACTCAGGAGGACTGCAGTGAGTTCAAGGCCAGCCTGGACTTCAGACCTTGTTTCAAAAAAAAAAAAAAAAAAAAGCTTTGGAATTTCAGTACACTTCTTTATTAAAAACTAAAGATTATTAGATTTTCTTTCAAATGATGAAGATTAAGTTTAAAAAAAGGTGAAATGTTTTTACCTTTGCCAGATATGAATGCACACACAAGTGATCAGAGCACACACTGAAATCACATTGTGGAGATCAAAATATTCTTCTCATCCTGTGCAACTTGGCTAATAAATGAATGAGTGAATGAATGAATGAATGATTCAGGATGTAGCTCAGTATGAGGTTCGTGGGTCTAATTCCCAGTTGAAAAGCAATTTTATTTATATCATAATATTTAAAATGGAAAAGCCACTTCAATACTGGTTGTTTATAAAACCTTTTACTAAGGGAGATTCTAGATATAATTGATCATTACATGCAGGAATCTTTCTAAGAATCATACACATGTTGCCTTCCTGGAAGACACATTTTACTGTAAAATCTAAATGTTAAGCAAACTAAGATTGAGATTTTTTTTTCTTCAAATCCATTTACTTTATTGCTGTATTTGGGGCATTTTTATTAATTTTATGAATAATATTTACCAGCTTCTTATACATCACTACAATGGAATCTAAATTTTCAATTGAAAGTACCCAGATATTTTAAGAAAAAAGCTCTTTAGTTAAAAATACTTTAATTGCCAAAATTGTCTTGAAGAATGGACTCAATGATTTTCAAATTTATTGTTACAATATAGCAAGTTAATGTGGATTAAGATAAATATTTTTATTAATGCATGCGATATTATTTTCTTGGCCATTTATATAGTAGGAAACTTTACTAAATATAACAAACATTTTGTAAACATCCAGTAAATTCAACAGAGGCCAAAAAGAAAATAGAAAGATAGAAAAACAAAACTTCATAAACACAGAATAAAATGGCGGGAAGCATCTTCAGTAGATCTACTGGCTTTGTAAAGAAAAGGTGGAACAAGAGCTCTTCACAATTAGTGGACACACAAAGATACACAGTCATGGGAGAAAAGGAATGTATAATTTATACCTTGGATTAAGAAAATAATATAACCTTTACCTCCCAGTACAGGACTATTCTCCCATAACCATCCATATAGTCATTATCTTATTTATTCATGGGAATTACATTTTTACTGAAAAATTACAGGCCAATTAGTAGTTGAAAAACTTTTTTTTTAAATCAGCAGTCTGTAGGGTACTTGGCAGTAGAAAATGCAAATCCCCTGTTAAACAAACCCCTATCAACTCTGTCCTTGAAATCATTATTTAAATGTAATTCAAATATATTATCATGGTTTTAAATTTCAAAAACAAAAAAGGCAGTGTCATAAAATGAGAGACTGTACAAAAATTCATGTTCACAGACTAAAACAAGTATGAAACTTTAAAAAAATAACACAAGAACTGAAAATATGAATAAGGCACAAGAAATTATAAGACCACACACAATTCCAAAATTAATCAAGAACAGCTTTTTGAAATGCAAAACATAGTCAATGAACCGAAAATTGTGTTGAATGGTTTATTCTGAAGACCAGATACCACTGAGGGAATCAGTCAATGACTTGGAAGACAGAACTTTGTGTTGACTCTACAAGTAGCAGAGACTTAAGGAATAAAAAGCAAGAGGTGCAGACAATTGAATAAGATGGTCTAGTATACAACCATTGTCATTCTAAAAAAAAATAGAGAAAAGGAAGAAGAAAGAGCAGAAATTAAAGCTGAAACTGGTCATTTTTCCCAATACATAAAATTCTCATTTTTTAAAGAATCACACTGAAACCAGAACAGAATTAAAGACCTTCAAGCACAGAAATTCGACTTAAATTTAATTGTACTTAAATTTAAAACATCAAAGAAGGTAAGGTATTCTTTCTTTTTTTGAGATAAGGTCTCACTCTGTAGTCTAGGCTGGCCTCAAACACATGATAATCCTCCTGCGTCAGCCTCTAGATTGCTAGAGTGCTGAGATCACAGGCATCCACCACATCCGGTTTATGTGATGCTTGGAAATAAAAAATTCAAGGGCTTGCAACTTGCTAAGCAATTGCTTTAACTGCTATTCTCTTTCTTTGGCCCCAAAGAAGGTAACATATCAAAATCAGAGCAAAATAATAGGTTATTTATAAAGAAGTAAAAATTAAGTGGATATATATACACACACTGCATTTTTCAAAGATAAAATTCCTAGTGATTATAAAAGAAAAGTTTAAGGTAATCACTGATTTAGGAACAAGACTCTAAGACTGTGATGTGATAGATTAAGAAAATATGGTGAATTTTAGTGTTATATATTTGGATGATTTTATATCAAAATTTGATGTAATGTAGAAAGTTTAAAATAATTGCCTTCTGTTAAAATATAAATATTCATTTAACAAAGGAAAGAACATTTTTGGAATGTCTAGAGATTAGGGATTGACTTTTTTTTAACTCAGGAGCATAATCTTTGCTCTATAGCTCAGTCTGGTCCTGAACTAACCGTGGCATTGAACTCATTGAACTCATGACGATTTCCTGCCTCTGCCTCCCAAGTGTTGGGAATATAGAACTGTACCATAAGGCCTGGTTTATGTGATCCTAGGAAACAGAACCCAGGAACTTGTGCTTTCTAGGCAAACCTCAAATCATTGAGCTACTAATAGATTCTTGTGGTTAATACAAATTCAGACATATTTCCAGAGACTTTACCCTATACCAGAGACTCCTTATGGAACTTAGGACTCATTAACTCTATTAGCTTTTGATGAATTTAATTAATTATGTAGTATCATTCCCTAATGACACTGATGAAGATAAGAGATGATACACTAGTTCATGGTTAAATTTGATTTTTGGATAAACATTTTCTTCAAAAGCTATTTTTTAAATATCAGGAAATTACTCTATTAAACTAGGAGAACACCAAAATATACAAGGACCCAAGAATATTACTTTGAAATTTTAAGGTAATGCTCTACCGCTTTTAAAATGTTTTCTATAAACATTTTAATATACTCAGAATTATTCTAAGTGCTATAATTTTTATTCCTCATACTCGCAAAGGTCTTGGATTTATATTCTTACTCTCAAGCATATGCAAAGTATTTTTATTTATACTGCACTTTATAAAACACATTTTATTCAGATGTTCTTGAAAAGCTATTTGATTTTCATGTGGTTTAAAAAATTATGCTCTAATTACCTTAATAAATTTATACCTGTAGTACATACCTTAAGATTTTCTGAATCTGTTTTAGCACAGATACATTATACACACTGAATAGCCGTAGCTTCTTAAATAAGTATTCAAGAAAGCAACTATCTTTATATAAATTAGAAATGGAGGGGCTTAATAAGTTTATTTTGGGATGATGCATCCACATAGTCCATCTATAAGTCTGTGACAACTATAGCCTCAAAAATACCCTCAGGAGAAAATCAATATACCACATAAAGACCATAAAAGTCATCTACCATATTTAATATTCCATAAGCAAGCTATTCCCTGACACTTGTATAAGGGTGTGCTATAAGACACTTCCAAGAATCTAATATGTCATATTTTGAAGTGGTTTACAAACTAGTTCCATGTCTTAGGCATAAGATCTTTAATTATGAACTGTCAACTGAGATGGTACATTTATAAGTATATGATATGCAAGTATAGAGTAGTTAATCAATATCTATCCAGAGCAGTTTTCCTGGGTAGAGAAGTGTGTTTCTTTTTTTCCATTTTATTGATATGTATAAGTGCAAATTTTAAGGTTTATAATGAATTTTAGCATTTTGTGCACCTATGTATCTTGTCAAGGTGACAAGGGCTTTCCCACTCTCCTTTTGTCCCTCCCCCTATTCACCCCACTCTCCCTTCCTGCCCTACTCCCCTGTTTCACTTTGTTTTTCATTTTAAGTTCCATAAGAGTTGTGACCTGTTTCTAAGAGACAAAAAAAGCAATGGGGAGATGAAGGAATGGTTCAGCTGTGAAAGTGCTTGCCTAGCAAGCACTGTATCAAGCACTAAGTACCCACCTTCCATTCCCCAGCACCTCCTAAGCCTGACATGGTGGCACACACCTGTAATCTAGCACTCAAGAGGCTGAGAGAGGAGTGTTGCTGTGAGTCCAAGGCCAACCTGGGCTTCTTAATGAGTCCAGGACCAGCCTGGGCTACAGAGCAGGACCCTGTCAAAAAAGAAAAGAAAAGGAAAGAAAACTCAGATACTCAGAATTGGTTCTGGTGACTGATGGGTTTTATCAGAGTTAAGTAACAGACACTAACACAGAAGCAATTAAACTTACAAGTTAACACCAACAACAAATGTCAAAAAAAAAAAACCTCAGAAGGCTTAAAATTAAGTATTTTCTTTGACCCAGTGATACCTCTTCTTGGAATCTTTCCAAAAAAAATTAAAAGCATCGTATAAAAGAGACATATGTATATGTATATCTATGTTCATAGCAGCGCAAATAACACTAGCTGAAGTGTGGAAGACACCAAAATACCCATCAATGGACCAATGGATACAAAAATTGTGGTGCATGTACACAATGTAGCACTGCTATTCTATAAAGACAGTTTTGAGGTTTTTGCAAATGGACTCAACTTGAGACCATCGTGCTCAGTGCAGTGAGAAATATCAAATGTTTCCTCTTACATGAGAAACCCAGAATATGGTCATTTCATACAACTAAATGAAGGGTATAGTGGGATTTAGGAGAGAGGAGGAGGAGGCCGGGGGGTGGTCAGAAAGAAAGAAGGGAATGGTTTGTATGTCTGATGTGATATGTATGTACATATATAGTTCAATTTAAACATTATGTATCATATATCTACAAATTATTAAAACAGGAAAAAATTGATAAAATGTCCTTGGACTTTTTACAAGTTTAGAAAACCATGTTAATGACCATGAATAAATGTATTACCTGATGAATGAATTTACTTAATCAAAGCAAAACAACATAAGCCAGATTTTTTGTATTTATTTATTTATTTATTTATTTATTTATTTATTTTTACTGTTTCGTTTTCTTGGTTTTTGAGGCAGTGTCTCACTGTGTAGTCCAGGCTGGTCCAGAACTCACAATGAAGGCCAAGCTGCAATCCTCTCGTCTCAGCCTTCTGAGTGCTGGGATGACAGGAGCGCAACACCATGCTAGGTTTATGTGGTGCTGAGGAATCAACTCAGGTACTTGGTGCTTGTAAGTACTTTAATCTCTGAGCCATTCCTCCAGCCCCTAAATAGTCACTTTCTATATAGTGATAAAAAATAACAATAACATGTATTTTCTTGAATTTGTAAATGTTCCAAGGTCTCTGCTTCTTATGCCAGTTTTTTGAGTTTTACAGAAGTAGGTCAAAAGTAAAGAATTGGATTCATTTTCTATGTATATAAAAAGGTTTTATCTTAGAAAATTCTCTAATCTTGTAATCATTACCAATTTAATAAAATAAAAAAATTTCCAAGTGTTGTCCTCCACACTATTTCTTCAAATTAATGCAATCTTATAAGTTTGTCTTCGTCTTTTTCTGTTTGAAATCATCTAGTCAATTTATTTCAGGTCAAAATCTTAATTTACCATGAAAAATCCTCAACCTTATAAATCCTTATGTTTCTCTGTTTCTTCTACTCACTGTTTCTTTTTGTGTCTGTTGTTATACCCTTGGACTTTAAAATGGCATCTTTTTTATCCTTATGCCTATTACATGTTGGTTGGGGCTAGCAAAACTGTAAATATTCATATTCATATCAAAAAGTGTATTAGTCAAAGCAGAAACTATTGAAAGAGCAAATTGATCAAGTAATTATAGTTGAAACACTATCTAAAATGTGAGGTACCTCAACAAAATAACAACAAAAAAGTCAACTTACTTCATACATTTTAAAAGTAAATATGCCAATCAACCAGTATGTGCTCAGTAGCATCTCACTGAGTCCTCGGGGGTCAGGAAGGCCTTTTTCTGTCTTGTTATCCTGTGACAGTACTCACCCGCACTTAGTCATCTGCTGACATTTTGCAAAGGCTGAAAGTAACCAGGGGCCCTCTTTTTCCATCTAATTGTCAGCTTAGCAATCTGATTGAAGAAAGTATCTAGAGATGTCTATCATCTGGGATAAAATCCATCAAGGCTAACTAACAGCTAATAACAAAAAAACACAGAATTAGCTGCAATTTGTTATCACAGAAGGGCCTACAAAAGTGCACATGGCAAAGTCGTATGAGTGGTGTATACCAGTCAACAGCCTTGGTCCAGTAAATTCATGCAAGTCACACAGGCCCATACCCATCCCTACAAAAATCTCACAGTGTCTGTGAAGATGGGCACCTTCAGTCAACAGTATAACCAACAAGTGTAATGGTGTCCAGCTGGAAGAACTGATCATCTGCTTTTCAGGCTACAACAGGGAAGGTCTTCTGCGCAGGAATCCCAACCCTGGGTGCTTTGGGCCAATACAGGTCAATGGCTGTGGAAGGATCAGACTTTGCAGGGAAAAGTGGATGGGAGCAAAGCTTCCCCTCCAGTAAGCACTGTTCCTATTAGGTTCTAATGCCACTGCTGATCTGACAGGAGGTGGACATTTGCTTTCTGCTGCTGCTGCCCACTATCTCAAAGCTATTCTCCAACAACTTACTCTCCGTGGCGTACCAACCTCTCTTCCCCTACCTTGGGAGAATAATCTTCAAGTAAACTGGTCAAGTAAAATGGATTAAACTTCAATAATCTTCAGGTTCACTGGTATAAAGGCTTAGGGATCACTGAGATACAGAATGAGCTACACACCAGTGACATCATCTGCTGGCACTGTTTCCATTGCTTGATCAGCTTTCCAAGTAATGGCGGACAGCTTATGGGCAGGAGGGCAGTTACTGCCAATGACAATGGTTTGAGCAATTTTTTTGGTAACACTTATTGGAAAATTCTGATCTCTTTCTGTTTCAAGTGTCTTCTTGTCAAGGCTTTTGGGAACAGAAGATTGTTATTTCAAAGACATGGTGACAAATCTCTAATTTTCCTCAGGAAAATAAAGTATCAAGTATTTTCATTGTTTAACATATATAAAACCTGCAATAAAATATTTAGAGATACTATGTATATTTGCAGTGACAAAAAAAAATGTTAGAAACACTAAGATTTCCTTCAGTGAAGAGACGTAAACAAACTTTGGTATGCCCGTACAAGAAAAGGCTATTTAGAGACAAAAAAGAAATATAACAAAAAATATAGATGTAATAAAGTGTACATAATAGAATATAAGAAGCCAATCTAAAAAGGAAATGTAGCATGTAGTCTTAACTATATAACATTCTGGAAATGGCAAAGCTGCAAGACTAGGGAGTGAGGGTTAAATAAAATAATAATAAAGCTTTGATATTTTATATAATATAGTTTGTGGACAAGCAACCCTAAATTTGCCAAACCACAATTAAATTTGCAGCACATAGTAAATGGTAAGGTATTCAAATTAAAAACATTCTTGATAAAGTTGTGAAAAATCACAGACTTGCATGGGAAGTGTTACAAGATGACCTCGCAGCACTGCAAATATTTTAAGCAACCTCATTGAAGGAAGCAGAAGAAAAAGGTGCTGACTTCAAGCAACTTTAGAAATGAGTGAAATTCCTGAAACTAAAGACCCAGAAATAATATATAAACACTGAATATGAATTGTTAAGATTATCTTTTCCTATTGGCATGTGAGTTAAACATTCTGGTACTTCCACACATTTATATTGAAATAGGACATTTAAGTAGATGCCTGGCAGATGGTGAAATCAAAATACACTACAATTAGAATGAGCATTTGTGGATAAGCAACGAAAGGAGGCTAGAATGACCCGTGTAAAAATAGATTAGATTTGAGTGTATCGGTATAAGTCGATGTTTACACCATGCAGATGATTACATATATAAATATTTATAGTTATGTAAATAACTACTGGTTCATATGCATGCGGTTTTTTTTTCTGTCAGTTGAGTGAGAATACAAGCAAGAGATCCTAGCAACAGTAAATATACTAACAATCTCATTTTTGGTTTCCAATATCACTCTTCCATGAAAGAAATCAGGGAGCTTCAGGGGAACTGATTGATTCTATTATAGTATTTGAGCAGGAGTCATAAAGATTGAGCTTAGAGCTCTTTTACCACCTAGTAGTAAGAAATTTTACTGCGGGATATGCCAATGAAATACAGCAATGCCCAGTGGGTCACCCTTGAAAATTTCGGTAATATGACAATAAGTAAAAAATACAAATTTTAATCTAAATAATAAAACATATGTTCATTGAGTTCGTGCTATAATAAATTAAGGATTAAACATATATGGGGGAAGGAAAATCCTGATGAAGAAAAATTTTAACACAGTATATAGGTAATTTATTTTGGAAGAGATTAAAGTATGACCCTCTCCTCCCACACCAGTATGTGTGGGCTTGGTGCACTGGCATCATTCAGGTCAGCATGATGTGAAGTTCATAGTATAATGCTATGGTGAATAAGCCTGAAAATTTCTACCACATACAGGTGAATACAATCTTCAACAAAAAGACGTTGTTTGAACACAGTATGTTTCTGATATGTGTCGAGTGGCTGTTAAACTCTACGGTCTTTTTCCCAAACACTAAAAACCTCAATGCCATTGTAGAGAAAACTTTGAACGCTAATAATAGCATCTCTTACTAATTTTTGGGCAACACCCTACAATATTGTGAGGGCCCTTTGGAACAACTAAAGTCACCATTAAGCAGCAGAGAGAACACACTTGGCACTCAATGTAATCCTGGATCCAAAAAACCCAGTAGCCAAAAAATAAGAAAAATCTAAAACCTGCTGTACTTTTAGTAACAATATAACAACACTGGGTCATTAATTGTAAGGAATATAGAAGAAAATTAGAAAAACTAAGCATGGCATGTACAGTAGCTTTCGATATTAGTGTGCAAATAATATGTTAATCTAACACTTTACAAAAACACATTAGATTTTAAGAGATTAAATGTTTTTTTATTTTTGTAAATTTCAGGAAATAGGTTTATGATGTAGCTCTCCTGAAATAAGCAGAAATGGGTGGTAAATTGAGGTGTTCCATACATTGCAGTATTGAGGGCCCTTTGTGATCTGTTTCCTTTTGGGGAGAGGGTGGAGGTTTTGGAGATCCAGTTTAAGGTCATGCCCTCGCTAGGCAAGTGCACTGACATCAAATATACCCTCTAGTCCCTGCTCTGTTTTTAACAATATAAATAACCATGAAAAGATGTTTATGCCTGACAGGGATGTAGCATCAACACAACATGAAATTAGGAAAGTTAACTGAAAACACTCTAACAACTAAATTGAAGCAAAAAGAGATTAATAAAGTTAGCAAATGGAAAATGAATAATAAAGTGGCAAGGGAAATTACAGTTTATTCTGCTTCGGCAGTCCACCAGGTAATCATTACTACCAAAACATTAACAAGCAGAGATTGTCACCTGATTTTGAAAATTTCAGTGAGTTCTATATTTAATAAATTTACATGGGAAGGCTACTTTCTCAATTTCTACTATGATTTATTTACAAAAATTACTCAAGGATTTAGAAGTTTGACCCCCTAAGTATGTGCATTATGTACTGTATAAGAACAACAAAATATAATTCATGGGTTTATGATATAAATAATATGGATTCATACAAAAGGACTATTTCTGATGACATTGATAGCAGAACTTCCCCATTATTATTTAGATGCTCTTTTCTAAAACATTAATGTAACTTAATAATATATTTGGTTATCAATTTGGATACATATTTATACATACATATGACCTGAGCCTGGATTAAGAAGTGTCATCCAAATATAATTCGATAGGATTTGTGGTGATAGTTTATAGTTACATTTTTAAAAATAGCGAGATGACAATGAAAATAAAAAACAAAGACTAAATTCATCTCTGAAAACCATAGTTATCATAAAGTATCTAAGGTAAAACACCTAACACCTTAGAAAATATAAATTACAGGATCATGATTCCTCAAAGTTCCTTGAGAGTTCAGTGCTGCTTTCAGTGCGTGCTTTTACCTGTAAACCAGTGTCATGAGTGTTTTAATTAGTATTGCTTGGATTTTATTTATTTATTTTGTGGAACTAAGAATAAAACCCATGAATATCATGGAATCTACCTCGAACTATGGCTCTGTTCGTTTATTTATTTATATTCAGGATGTAAAGTCGATATGAAACATATGTGTATGAAGCACCCAAATTCATTGTAAATAGTATGTATTACATTTGTAGATTAATAAAAATAGTGGGGAAAGTAGAATACTAGAAACAGATTCAAAGTCAAAAAAGAAAAGAAAAGAAATAACATCAAAAGTAATTTACATAACTACTGGAGAGAATATTTACTTCAGGGTCTTGGTTGGCTTATATTACCTCAGTAGAGTTACAAATAAAATGTATTTTTAAAAAAAAAAGAGTAAAATAAGTAAAAACTAAAATAAGGCTATATTGTCAAATATTTATAGAAATAAAAAATTAAACTCTTCATAAGGACGGCAAAAATAATGTTTAAAAGGTTCTATTGTATCTTCTATATATGCATGTTAATCTTGAAAATATTATTTTTGTCCTGTCATTAAATAAATATTCGAGCAGCCTCAAGGATATTTTGATTAATCTTAGATAAGATAAAACTCTAACAGTTAACTCTAAACTTGAGAGATTTATTTTAAAAGTTAGAATGGGTGTGCATCCAAATACATTGTTCAGAACTTAAATCCTAAGTGAAAGCAGCCGGCATTCCCCCACGTCTCCCACCATCTAGGGTTTAGTGGCAGAGAGCTCGCAGGAAAGCGCTCGCTTCGGCAGCACATGTACAGAAAGCTCTCAGGAAAGAAAAAGTCGAGGTGCTCTTCCTTCCTCTTTCTCTCTTCTTCTCTTTCACACAGCTAGAATGGTGAAACTAGCAAGGATTACTTACTAATGAATGGAACTGACCGGAAACTTTAACTGACTCTGGTGAAGGAAAAATGTATATTTTTTTATGGATTCTCCCAGCTGTTCAGCAGGGTCTCCCAATTTAACACCTGTCACACACTTCCATTCTTCAGTTTCCTAACAAAATAAATAAAAAGTGAGCATGGAAGAGGTTGTGGTCACAGCGCGTGTTTGAACTAGATAAGAATTTTTGTCACATTCATTTCCGTTAAATTTAACTAAAGAAAATAGATGAACAGAGACAATGCCTGCCTTCACTAGTCATATTGTAGAGTTGGGGTTGAACATATCCTTTTTCTTATATTACTTATAATACTCAGCTGTGTACAATAATTATGCTCTGTATTCAATCACAATAGGAAGATATATATATATATATTTTAAGGCAAGCAAATTGGAAATGAAAGTGAAATTTTCCCATTCTACTTTTCAGGGCTTTTGCCATTATTTTCTCAAAAACAAAACTAAACTAAACAAAACAGAAAGAAAAAACACTTTTTTAAAGCTGAGTTTGCATCTCAGTGTCACAAATGCTGCTAAGGTAAGAAGAGATCAGCGGTGACAGGAGATGCCCTCCCAGTGTTTAGTGTCTTTTGAAGATTGTTCATCCAACTTCAAGGTCAGAGACAGGGGTTGGTGTCATACCCAATCCCTTTGAACTGTATCTCGCTGGAAATAAACGCTTGAAGGCTTAGGAAGGAGGTCTTCTTTCAATTAATAAATTCATCTTCTGAACAGAATAAATACGCTTAGCTAACTACATTTGTTCAGGTTGGTATTTGAAAATGCCATCAGACCTTTAGAGTGTAAAGGACTTGCCACAGGGAACCAAAATACATAAAGAAAAAGATTTGTTTCTGACCAGTTACGATGGTTAGTTATCTCACAAAATACAGCATCCCTTCAAGGCAGTGTTTGCTCTTAAAAATTATCTGTGGTTAGCCTGCGTTGTAAGGTGCTAAGTTTCTTACACATATTGCATAAATGCAAACTTATGAACCTGTAGATGCAGTTAGAAAAATTCAAATTTGCTATTAATTAACCTTACTATGAGTCCAAGATTGAAAACATTTTGAAAATTTCAGTTACTCATAAAACTGTGAAACTTTTTAACCACACCTAAAGGCAAATAAACACAAATTTGTGGTTATGAGAGTAAAAATACAGTGATATTTGATGTATGATCAATTAGGTTACAACTTACATGAATATCACTTGCAGCAATATTATTAATGCAAACATCAAAAATGACATTTTTCAAACTTGTTCCTCTATTTTTGTTCTCCATGGAATATTTTTGTTTAAAAAACTATTAATATTTGAATGTTAATCCATGTAATTGCTTTTTTGAGGGTGTTTAAAATATTTTATCACTATCCTTCCTTGTTAGATTTTCTTAATAAATATGTACACATTTATAAGTATAGAACCACATCCATGTATGTACGTATGTGCTTATATGTTTGTGACTGTGTATATATAAATATGCACACATATATACATATATAAACATATACATAATTCACAAATTCTTATTTTTGTAAAAATGTTTCTTGTATAAATATTCTTACTCCTTGATGATGGAATTTACATCTATTTATGCCCATATTTTTTTGAGACAGGGTCTCACTCTGAAACCCAGGCTGGTTCTAAACTCACTGTGGAGTCCAGGGTGGCCTTGGACTCAGGGTGATCCTCTCGTATTAGCCTCCCTAATGCTGGAATTACAGGCGTGCACCACCCACGCCTGGTTTATGTGGTGCCGGGCAATCAAACTCTGTCACTTAGCACTTGACATAGGGCTGGCTAGGCAAGCACTTTAACTGCTGAGCCATTCCTCAGGCCCCAATGCCCATATTTCAAAGAGGTCACCATGGAAAACTTTCACGACAATTTTTTTTACTTTGATACATGATGATTTTCCATATCCACCTGAAAGAATATGGCAACTTAAAACAATAAAATTGTACTAATAAAGTATACTTGATTGTTCAAGTTAAACTACAGAATCTCAGAGTGAATAAAATCAGTCAAAATAATTATTTATAATTTAAAAATTGATATTATTCTTGCATTAAAATTTATGGAAACAAAATACTTTGTTGTTAGTTATACAATGACAGTGTTCAAGCACAAGGCCTTGAGTTGAACTGCTCAGCACCACATAAGTCAGGTGTGGTGTTGCATACCTGTAGTGCTAGCACTCAGGAGGCTGAGGCAGGAGGATTGCCATGGGTCTAAGGCTAGTCTGGGCTTTCTAATGAGTTCAGGACCAGTCAGAGCTACAGAGAGAAACCTTGTGTCAAAAATAAATAAATAAATAAATAAATAAATAAATAAATAAATATGGACAATATCTAAAAATGAAAAAAATAGAATAATTTACACATTTTTACAACTAAGTAAATCTTCATTGGGAAGTAAATTAAAAATGTCTCTAGGTATGATTTACACATTTCACAGTTGACTTTCTCACCCTGACCCATTACCCTCAACAATGCTGTGTGGAATAAAGTCAGTACAGAATAGTGCTATCATAAGTATTTTAAAATGAATTCTGAGACTTTTAAACAAGAGTATAATTTATATTTACATTTTATTTTTGCTGAATGGCACAGTGATACTAGAAGCTGCTTTGTAATTTTAATCTTCACTTACTCTAATCTCTTTGTCAAACTTTGAAAATAAACAGTATTAAAATATTGAATGTGAAAATCGTGTGAATTAGGACTCACTGTATAAAATCATTCTCGGCTTAAAACATTTTTTGTTTCTTTTTGCCTTTGTGTCTCTTAAAAAAACACCAATAATTTGGATGAAAGTTTAGATGACATATTAATTTAAAACTACCTATTAAATATCCATAAGGGATCAAGCACCTTGCAAATGTTGTACAGCTTTCAAGAAATTTTCATGAGGGTATGGCTTATTTTCCTAGGTTAAAAAGTAGACCTACCACAAGAAAGACTGAGCGTGTAGAGCACGTAGGAATTGCTTAACTTTGGAAGGTATATAGAAGTGTTGATGCGTGCATGCTGTAGAGAACAAGGTGCAGTAGTGTATTTTTGCTGACCCTATAGCAGAGTAAAAGATCCAGTGATACCCTGATGCATTAGGAAAAGAGAAGAAACTAGTGTGGCTGGAAAGGAGTAATGGATAGCCTCACATAGAGGTTTCCGTAAGTTTGAGAGAGTATACAGTAATTAAACAATGCAAGATTTTTAATTTATTAGTCAAATGTATTAATCTCAAGAGAAAAACATTGCATATTACAGAATTTTCCTTAAGAGCCGTATTACAAGCATTCAGTATCAGATAATACCATCTGTCTCTGATAAATGTTGGGAAAAGCTATGGATTCTAGAAAAAAAGTCAGATGCCTAGGGCTTTGGCCTGATGTAGCTACATGTAAGGGTTAGACTGACATTGTCTTTGTTGAGCCTGACATTGACTAAGAACCTGATTTTGTTGCTTTTTCTCTTCGTGTTAGAGAAAGGTTTGAAGCAGATTTTTCAAGGAGTCATAAAAAACCTCCATGAGACATGCTAAATTTATTAAAAAATTTTACCATGTATGCATGTTTGAATGTCTTCAGTCACCAATCACATTTACTATACTTAACTATACTTGGATGTTGTTCTATTGGAGATAAAACCAGATTAGATGTTCAATTTAAAATCTATACGTAAATATACTGTAAAATTTTATTAGAATTGCAGACTTGATATTTCTGTATATTGAAGTTTTATGACACATGAAGTATTTAATCAGTAAAATTAGAACAGTAACATGGGGAACTGTTGTCGCAGATGATTCATGATGGCTTTTTTCATTTGTGTTTAGTAAACCTTTACTTATTTATTTATTTACTTATTTATCTATGAATTTATCCTTTATTTTGTGGCATAGGGAATTGAACAAAGGGCCTTTGTACTCAGCTGCATTCTTTTATTTTTTTTTTTCAATTGTTATTTGAACACAAGTTCTGGCCAAGTCGCTAAATTGAACATGCTAAACTCAGATTAAAAATCCTCTCGCCTCAGCCTCCCAGAGTACAAGCATTACAGATATGTGCCACCATGCCTGGATTCTTGTAAGATTTGGATTACGAGTGTGTGTCAGCTTTGAGGCCATTCACTATATATGTGTGTCTTAAGATGCATCTGAGCGAAGAAAGATCTTTCTCTTGGACATTTTCAATAAGATGGTGGTTACACAAGGCGCCATTCTTCTAAGATGTTAACCATTAGTGTTTGTACAATTTATATCCCGCCTTCACAGCTTCCCACATCCTCTTTCTTAAGTCGTTCTCACACTTACCGCGTTTGCTCTAGCACTGCTCTAGCACTGCTCCTTTGCCGGGTCCCACCCTTCATCTGTCCCATGCCGATCCATGACTGAAAGTGCCTCTAACAACCTTCTGACTGGAAGCTAGTTCCAAATGCTTAGCAACATCTCCGCACTTCAATTTCCTCCATTTTTTTTTTCATCCAAATTTCTCACGAAAACCGTGTTTCAACAGCAAGCGTGACAATGCTGTTGAAGCCTTGGCGATTTCCAACTCTCGTTCTCCGTATTATGAATACGTGTTAAGGCAAAACTACATTGGATGAGTGCATTTAATTTTAGGCCTGATGAGACTTAAGGGTAGGAGAAAGTCGTATCTGGAGTACAGCTCACCACTGAACGGATGAGTGGCATCTCCCTCTCCTCCTGCTTCTCACGCATATTTGCATTATCATAGGGGAGCCAAAATCTGGATTCTGTGCAGATAAAATCACTGTACATAATTTTATGTTCATACGATGTCACATCTAACAATTATGTACATGTACATAGAAGAACAAAAACATCTCTGTCATTTGATAGGACAAATTTTATCTGCTATTGATGGTGCACATCGCTATAGAAAATATATCTCACGCGTGAGCAGTCGTCTAGGTGATGACCTGGCGTTCCAGTCTGCTTACTTCTCTGAGGACGTTGTTCCTTACCTGTGACCTCTGCAGTACAGAAGTAGAAAAAAAGTTGAAAGAACAACCAGTAGAAACTCACTTTGCAGTTGTGTATCCTATCACAAATGTTAATTATTCATACAGTAAGATTGATATAATACAAAAAATGTATGTTGTAGGAGCTAGCAATATTCTTTATGAATTTCTTTTTCTTATCGCTCCTAGCACATATTGTCATGAACTTGACTGCTTAAAGCAATATAAATTTTTTATTACCATTCTGTAAGCCAGATATTTGGGTGAACTAAGCTGATTGCTCTGTTCAAGTTTTCCAAAGGACAAAAGCAAGAAATGAGAACCTGAATGAGATCTTCACCCAGATTCTCTGGGGCAAGTAAGTTTTTTAAGCTAATTCCCCTTATTGGGCAGATTAAATTCCTCATGGTTGTTGTGTGAAGTGCTTGCTTCTTTCCTAGCGCAATACTGGTAACCTGTCCCAGTCTTTCTTGTCAACAGAAATTCTTTCATTTTCCTTCCTGTCCCATGTCTCCTATGTTTATTTTCAAAAAAAAAATTCTTTATATTTTGTCAAAATTACTTACTTTTTAAGGCTTCTGTAATTACACTGAACACATAAGCATTAATGAGAAAAGTCTTCTTAGTTAAGAGTAGCTAATTAATAACTTGTCTCTGTAAAGAGCCTTGACAGCAATACTTATATTAGTGTTAGATGTTTCACTTGGGAAAAGAAATCTGTAGACTTCTGCCTGAAACAGCTCTCAAATTTTAACTGTCTTATATTTAATCTATTTATAGTCACTCTAAATAGTCATAACAAAAACATATATTTGTTTCATTTTTAAGGGAAACAGAAAGTGAAATGTCACAAGCATGAACATATGTTTAAGTAGTAAAGTTTTACATTTTAATTATTTATAAGACTGATGTATAATAGTGAAACTTGTCGATAAGAAAATAAATTCAAATTTTGAAAGAAAATCAGGAAACAAAAATTAGAGATATTATATAATAGAATTAAGGATATAATGAAAATTCTTTTTTCCTAATTTATATTTTAAATTGATAGGATAAAAATAATTAATAGAAAAATAAAAACTAAAAAATGAAAAGGTCAGATCAATAATTATAAAAATATCCAGACACTTAAAAACAAATGTTGAGCTGATTGCTATAATATCACTGTCTTTCTTGGAATTATTATTAATTTGACTGTTTACATACATTATAATAACATTCAAAGCTTAACCTTTAATGTAAATAATCAAGAGAACTGCATTAAAATGATCCAGTTTTAGAATTGTGTGGATATCTTCAGCTTTAATATTAAATGGTAATAGAAAGAAATGGCTGGGGTAATCAAAGTTAAACTATTCATCTGATACATTAACAATAAAATAAAGCAAAATAAAAAGTTCTTTGGAATCTTAATAGTGATTAACTTAAATTTACCAAATGAGGAGAGTGATGTCTCAATGTACGGGTATTCATAAATGTGTCTATGTTTTCAGACACTTTTTTAGACTATATATTCAATAGACATATATATTTATCATTAGGGATTAATTAGTTCTCCCATAAGTATATGATGAGATATAAAGAGATGCATTTTAGAGGTTTATTGGGGTTAATTAATGCCTTGAAATGAGGACAAGTCAGAATCCAACAATGAATTCCTTTAGACTGCAGAACAAATCTGACTCCTGTAAAGAAAAACATGTGAAGATCACATTGGCAGAGTAAGATGCATGTCCCAATGCAGATACACAAGTCTGTACAGAAATCTTCAGAGGAAGGATGGCCTGTTTAAGAAATCCTACATTAAGTAGAATGGCTTGGACCTTAGTACAAGGCTAATGTCGGGGGTATTTCCCTCCTTCCCATTTCCCCTGGAAGAATGATTGGCACCTTTTATTGAGAGATTTATTTGAAACCACTCATTAAAGCCTTGAGACAATCAGCAATACCTCTTAGATGTTCTTCTGTAGAAAGTTATCTCAGCTCTACAGTTTAACGCCATCACATTCCACAATTTGTACCCCAAAAAGCTTCGTCTCCAGGTTTCTTTACTATCTAAGGTTTCTCTGTGTTTTTTTTTTTTTTCGATTAACACTCATAAAATATGGGCATTAGTAGAACAAACTAAAGATTTCCATCGCTAATGAGCAGAATTATTTTTCTACCTAACTCACATCTGCTAGTCAGGGCAAGTAGTTTGTGGTATGATCAGCTTCCCCATTCTAGAGGAGTCCTGGCCCTGTTTCGCTGTGTTTCCCAGCCAAGGTTAGTGCACTTATCCATTCATCCTCATGAATCAAAGCAAAATCCCAAGAGCACTGGCTGAGTCCAAAACACACCCTGGCTGGCTCCAAAATTATTGCAGCTTCACTCTTATTTCAGATCATAGTCTCATGTTTAACCACAGTGATGAGATAGTTATTCTTGGGTTTAGGTCTGCGGGTCTTGGTGATGAGAATCTAGAGAAAATTTTTGCTTTATATTTTACCGGGTATTACTCATTAGATTTTCATCCTTGAATTTGCTTAGATTTTTCATCTGGTCTGTTTGCTTCTCTCTGATTGATTTCTCTTGAACTTATTTCATAACATAGATCTATTGATGATAAAATTATATTAGCTTTTGAATGTCTGAAATCATCTTCAATTCATCTTTTTCTTAAGTGCAGAATTCTAGGACAGAGGTTTCTTTACTGGGTTGAAAATGTTCCACCATCTGGCCAACATTGTCAAGAAAGCAACTGTCAACTGCCATTTTTATCTATTTTCCTTTGTGAGTCAAGTAACTTTTTCTCCCTTCTGGCTGCTTTAATATTTTCCTTAAATCACCAAAATTTATGCAACTTGGCTGAAATTTTTGTTATGAACCTAGGAATTCATTTTCTAATTTAATCTCTAAGACAAGGCAAACTTGAAAATATACTCTAAGCCACAAGGATAGAATACAAAAGTGAAAATTATTTTTTGGTTTAAGAGATTGACCAAAATTTATCTTAAAGATGAGAAGTAATAGAACTTGCCTCTCTCATTAAAGTGTCTTAAAGTTAACGGCACAGGATAGAATAGAAATATTTTTTCCCTAATTTGGGACACTAGAAAACATATTCTAACATCATAGACGAGTATATATTATTATCAGATCAAAGTAGCCAACAGATCCCAGGATAAATTCTTCTTTAATTCTCTCTAATGCCTGAATCTTCTCATCTTAATTTCTGCACCAGTTCATGAATCAATTAAAAGAGCTATTGCATCATGAAACCTGGGTTATGGTATTTCCTGAAAAACAGATGGGGTAATAGTGTAATCCAGTAGTAAATAACTTGAATAAGTAGTTAACACTCCCACAATAAAAACCACAGGACTTCATACATTTTTCAGTTATAAATCAACTCTGAGAGAAGGAAATGAAAATTTCCTAGAAATAATATTTAATTTTTGCTTTTGTCAAGTGGAATGTCAAATCAAAATAATTGTCAAATTGAGGAAAGAAAAAGCCCCCTAAATACTTCTAAGTACTTGAGATTTAATATTAAAAATCTATTTGGAAAATACTAGCATTTACATTTTATTAAAAATTGAAAATGTGACAATTTTCTTGGTAATCAAGTATTTTAAAATAAATGCTAGGCTTTAATAGCATTTGTAAAAAATAACGTTTTAGTTTTGGATATAAGTATTTCCTTTCATATGTAAATATTTGAAAATTAATTACTTATATCTCTTATTCATCATATCATGGGAGATTGACACCAAGCAGATGTCATGCATGCATTGCTAAAAAAATCTATAAAGTATAATAATCACTGTTTAATTTTTAACACTACTCAATATATTTTCTTTCATCTGTAATGTCTAATTTTGTCTTATGCCAACAACAAAAAATTTGATTAAGATTTTTGTGTGCTATCACGTTGTTTTGTATATGATCCAAATATTTTGAGACATATATATCTTATTAAAATTATACCAAAATGTGAGGTTTAATTAATATTTTAAATTACTGTGAATTTTTACTTACTAAATATATTTCATGGGCATCTAACAGGATTATTAAAAGATAATGTGATTTTTATAGATAAAATTTCTAGCCTTGATGTAATAAACTCTTTTATTCATAAGTTGATTAAATTTATTACATATTACTAAGTCAATTTATTAACTGAATATAGGATAAATCTCTTGACTGAGTCCCAACAGACTGTGTCCTGTTGCCCCCTACTGTTAACACGTGATGACACCACGTGATGCTTGGGTTGTGGTAGCAATATTTTAGCTTTCATCTTCACGTTGCCATTCATGAGGGTTGTAGGCTGAATGTTTCTGTTCCTTCATCCCAAATTATCATATGTTAAAATACTTAAACCTCATGTGATTCTACTGGGAGGTGAGATTTGGAGAAAATGAGTAGGTAAAAATTGGATTTGTTGTAAGAGCTGTATCCTTATAAAAATAAAGGCCCCAGAGAACACTCTGTCTCTTTCTCTGACATAGTAAGATAAAGGACATATTGGAAGTTGCTATCCAAGGAAACATCCCTTAATGAATCCTGAAGATGCCTGCATCCTAATCCCCAGCTTCTAAACTTTAAAACTATGCAAAGCAGATTTCTATGGTTTACATCACTAGTCAATAGTAAGACTTTGCTATAGTGGCACTTCAACCTAGATGTCTGAATGCAATTCTTTACTATTAGAAAAGGTTCCTAAAAAGCCATGGAAAAGAGAAAATTGACCATGCCACACTTGGTTACTCTGACACACAAAAGTCATGGTGTGGTCTAATTTCTGAATTTTTCTTGTGTCTTACCCTAAGAAACCAAATGTGAAATGTAAGTTTGTGAGATGTATTTTACTGTCAGGCCTTTGCAGTGGCTAGATATGTTGTTTGCTTTTTTAATTCAGAACTATTAGTTCTGGCTTGTATCTAATCACAGAAGCCTTCCTGACAGCATTTGTCAGGGATTATAACCATAAAAGAGATTATGTCAACTTGAGAAAATTAGGAAACACATCCAGAGTAGAGCTTATAGGTGAATGTCTTTGTGCGCGCGCGCGCGTGCATGTGTGTGTGTGTGTGTGTGTGTGTGTGTGTGTGTGTGTGTATGTGTGTGTGTGATATGTGGGCCAGGGAATGAGGGAAGAAAGAGAAAGATTGTTACAGATTTTCTTCTGGAAAAGCTCTCACCTTTGCAATTGTCTATGGACTCCAACTTGCTGGCTACCCACCACATATCTTCATCACAGTTTCGCTCCAGTCTCCACTTGGGCCTGTCTACCCACTACAGACCTTCAGTCTCCAGTGTTTGCCATTATTCTCCAGATAACTGAAATCCGCAGCTTACTCTCACCAGCTGTCCTGCTGTCCCAGGTGGCTGTTCTACTTTGCAGCTAAGCAACCAGCAGAACTTCCAGCTCTTGAGTGTGCAGTCCACCATCTTGGACTAGCTCTCTCCTCAGACTTGTACGTCCTCCAAATAGATCTTTTTCTTACAACTTCTGTCCATCCTGCCTCTTGTAGAAGCCAAACTAATACAGGGACCTTGAAAATATCAACAGACAATATTTTTATTTTACCCTTTAAAGTGTCTCAAACCTGTGGGACGTCGTCCAGAAGCTAGAGAAGGGCAGGGGAGGACTCTGCATGAACAAGTCCGGGAAATGAATATGATACCATTAAATCTCCTGTGTACTTCCCTACACATAAAGGCAGTGTGCCAGGACAATGCATTAGAGTACAAGGTAAATTAAGAAGGGCCAGAGCAGGGCTTCCAACTGTGATGAATTAGCAAAGAGCTTTATCTTAAAATTTTAATTTGAAATGATGATAATCTTTGATTCAAATACGGGAGACCTGTATTAGCACTCTAGCCTGCAAGGAGGAAGAATTATGAAGAGACTGGTCTGTGACTCTGCACAAAATACCTTTAGTGTGTTTAGTTTTTGAATATTAAAGTGAGAAAATAGGTGAGTCAATGAGAAATAGCTTTGGATTCCCACTGGCAATTGGCAGTCATTCCTGAGAAATACCCAAGTTACCATACCATTTTGTTAATACACTGGCTAGTATGTTATCTAACATGGATATATCTTTGCATTACATGAACCTAAACAGGCTTTTCCATTTAATCTCATTTTTAGTGAGATTTCCCTTTTTTATTGATATTTGAGTTAAGATATGGAGATATTAATAGCATTGTTTAGGAAAAGCTGCTGGAGAATATCGTTTAGGTGCTGGTATCCTGCCAAGTGACGACTTAGTATCTTCAAGGAAATACAAAAAGAAAAGTAAGATTAGAGCCCTAGCTAGAAATGAGGAAATTTTGAGGACTAAGTGCACAAAAAGAACTAAGGGCCAGGTAATAAATTATCTGGCTTGGACATGTTTCAAGCAGTGGAGTAGGAATAACTTGATTAGATTTACATTGTGGTGGCAGCAAATCAATACGAAGGTGCTTGTAGTCATTGAAAAGAAAGTCGTGATGCTTGTCTAAGCAAGGGAGCGGAAGAAGGGACAGAAATCGAGAAGCCCAGGATTTAAGAGCAAGCGACCCAACAGACAGCTAAGTATACTGGGTAGCAAGGTCTGATCTAAGGTAGATCTAGTTGTAGTTTCAAACAGCAAATTAATCTTTTAATTATTTAGGACATTGGCCAAGATGTTTAATCTTTATAAACCTTAATTTACATTAGTAAATTAAAGAAAATAGTAGTACTTGCCTGTCAAATTCTTATAAGAATCTGCTGTAAAATTACATGTAAAGCATTTGGAACAGTGCCTGGTATATATTTTCAAGACCCTATCGCTGTTATTACTGTAATTAGCAGAACATGGCAGTTTGTCAAGTGTTGCTGTACAATATATTTCAACATATGAAGAAAAAGATACGAAGTTTTACCATAGGTTGTTCTATCAAATTTTTTTATGTTTTTCTTGTGGTTTAATCAGTGGTTGTCATTCTTTATAAATTAGGAAAGAATAAAAATATTTTTCTTAAGTTAAACAAATGTTCATTCTTTCTAAATTGCTCAGAAGTATTTCATTTCTTATGATCTGCCAATATTTTTGAAGAATAAAGTTTTGTATATGCTGTGGATTGATGTATGTAGAGTTGTGAGGTAGAGTACCAGAGCACAGATACCATAAGAAAGGGTAAAAACTATAATCGAACATTGGGAAGAAGATTATTTGAAAGAAAAGGTTATTGGCAAAACCATGAGAATTTCAATGACTTAAATAGAAAGGAAATTTATAAGAAAATGAGGAATGACAATAGGTGGAAAGAAGAAATAAAGGCCACAATATTTCCATATTGAGACAAGAGATATTTTGGGTGATGCTGAACAGATTTTCTTTTCTGTGGGAGATTCAATAATTCTTTTCACCTGACATTCAAAAAGTCATCTTTTTTTCAAACTTCTATTACAATATTTTAGTATCATAGTTCTACTATGTATCTGTTTATATACTGAATTTATGATTTTAACCAAGATGTTAAGATTATTTCACCATTTCCAAGAGAATTATTTGCCCAATAGCAGGCAATGTGTGCCTCATTGTGAATAAACACTCGAGATAAATAACCTTATCTTTATAGTTGTATTATTTTCATTTTCTACTTGTATTGTGTCCCAGAAGTAACAAGTACTCTAAAAATACAATTAAAATATATCAAGGACTTGGAGAATAAGGCAGAGGTCGAGCATTTATCTAGAGTACCTACTTAGGAGTAGGAAGAGAAACACATCAAATCACATGCTGGTTTTGTTACATATCACCAAAAAGGAAGGCTGCGTTTTTAGTTAGCAGAATTAGAAGAGCTTTTATTTGCAGAGCTGCTTGCTGAAACTTAATGATGAATAGTATGCCCGTGAACTAAAGCTTTGTTATGAAACAACAAAATATTTTAAAATTCAAGATCCCTTCAAGCACTTGTTTCATGTCTAACTTCACTGAGAACTCTTGTTAAAAATGACCACAGGTAGTCACTGATCCTAATCTCTCTGTTATCTCAATTAATTACCTGTGGAATCTCATTCAAGTCATTTAACCTTGGAGTGACTCTCAAATTTTCATAGAAATATGAATAATTATGAAAAAATTTAAAAATCGATCAGCTTTTTTGTAGGACTGTGGATGCAACCATATTTTCGTGGTGCCATCAGAAAGCTACTTATAAATCATTTTCTTTGTTCAAACTGTTCCCTGTCGACTCTATTAATTTGTAATCCATTTTTTTTCCTAACCCACAGGGTAGAATACATTGGCAAAACGACACCGTAATTGACCCATATTATTATATGTTGTTTCCCTTCTACATGGTTAAAAGTCATCCTGATCCTGTCAGTTTGTGCTGAGTTTTGTGGCTGGATGTTTGTATCCAAGTATTTGAGCAGTTGACTCACTTTCTATCTTCTGTGGGAGGTGACAGGAGAGCAAAATTTACACTGTGTTGAATACATCCGACCAACTTTTCGCTTTGAAAATTCATATCAGCCTCCTGTGGAGCTTCCCATTGCGTGCTCCAATGCTGGCCTTCTGATTCTCTCCAAAGGTCACATCTGAGAATAGAGTGTAACTCATTATCATGCATGCAACTATCAACTTAAACATTGCAATTCTATTCCTATTTTTCTAGAGTCCCATGAAATTTGATGAAAAAGAGAACATCATTCACAGAAATAAACCACTACAACAAATTTGAAATGTAAAAGCCCTGACTTGTATGCGATAAAAAGCTAAATTTAGGGAAAACATTTTATATGCCTCAGAATATAATATAAATTTATTAGAGCCATTTTTCACCAAATCTCTTATAACATAGAAGTAGTATTTATTTATTTACTTATCTACTTATGATTTTTGAGACAGGGTCTTGCTCCATGGTTCAAACTCTACTGAATGCACTACACAGACTGTACCAGCCTTGTTCTCATTCTAGAGAACTGTCAAGACACTTAATAGAATCTTCTCACAATGTTGTAGCCCTGGCAACATTTAGGGCAATGTGGTTACTCCAAAGCCTCACCAAGAATATGATCATTAAGAAAGCTTCAGGAATCTCAGTCTCATTAAAAATTACATGGCCCCTGGTCATATTTCTGTTGGATTTTTTTCATGTGTTTAGTGGTTACTATTGCATTTATTTTACTTAACGTTATTTCAAATATTTATTAATTTTATTCAACTGTTTTCAAATATACAACTTAATTGAATAAGTTCTCTATAAATGTTGCCTATGAGACATTCTTAGGTATATGTGTTGAGAAATGTCTGTCATTAGATAACTTTAATTTTATGTTCTTATTTTTTCCAGGTGTTTTGTTGCTTTAGTTTTTGTTGTTCAGGAATATGACACATTTTTGTTAACATTGTATATAGTGTGAAAAAGCATAATGCTAATTATTTGCATCTCATTGATATGGATACTTGTAACAAGATACCAAGTTGTTCAAAAGTTGTTTGAAAGCTGTTTTTTTTTTTTCTCCCTTTGCCTGAGTTGGCATCTTTTGTTGAAAAATGAATTGGTTCCTATTTTGAGCCTATTTTTATATTTTCTATTCTATTCAAAATGTTTTCCATGTCTGGAAGGCTGGGAGATTATTATAAATAGTTTGTGTGTCTTAAAATATTTTTCTGGTAATAATTACACTAGGTAGTCATTTCACTTCCAAAAATGCTGTTTGTTGACAGTGCTTTATTGAGTAGTGGTTGGTATCTTTTATAGGAATTTGATTTTAGGTCACAATAAATTTATAACCTATGAATACAGTTCTAACACTAGTATCATGTAGTTTTAAATTTAAATACTTTCTATGTTTCTTTTCAAATGTGAAATCAAATGTTTTCTTAGGCACTGTGGGGAATAAGACTTTAAAAATAGTCCCATGCACCTCTTAGAATGGCATGTGCCTTTTTCTTCATAATTCCTTCCTGTTTGCTGCAAGGTGTGGAAAAGACATTGGTTTTGTGATCTGACAGAAATAAAATTCAATCTTGAAAAATATTAGATGTATATTTTACTCAACTATAAAACATTCATGCTGATATATTTAATTGTGCCAATTAAAGTAGAATTACACTTCTGCACTTAACATCTTTATTTACTTGCACACAGAAATAAAAACTTTATTTTAAAAATTTTAGAAAAAGATGGAAATGTATTTTCTCTTCATTTCATGAAACAATCCCAATCCACACTAACACAAACCTCTCTCTTCTTCACACTCCTTACACAGATTTTTAATAACCCTTTGAAAAATTCTATTACAAAAATATTCCCTACAGTCTTTCATTCATATATAATACATTTTCCCAGCTTTAATCATTTTATTCATCTAAAATTTATTTTTAAATAATTTTAAAATATTGATTTTTAATGTCAGTAGTTTGTAAAAACAAGAAGCATAAAGGACAAATCATAGGACACATTATGGGAGCTAAACCCTCGCCCTCTACATCAGCTGTTGATGGAAAAAAAATAACAAAACATTCTCACTGGTTTTATAGATTTTGTCTTTTGAAGCAACAACAAATCGAACCATTAAAAAGGAAAACACTCCATTGAACTGAAAAGTAAACAGTGAAAGGGAAAAGCAATACCTCAGAGAAAAACGTGCTTTCTAATCTCTGCTTTTATACCTCCTTTTGCTTTTGATAGATGATGAAAAGCTGAATTCCAAATGAAAATGCTACAGGGATTACTACACTAATGCATTGATCTGATTTGTGTACCGGAGAACCTACAAAAATAATTTAAAACAGATACGTGAGATGCTGCTCTGATGAAAAGTGGAGGGCAGTGATATAAAAAAAATCATTGATGTCTGCATGTTATGTAATTCTTTTTCTAATAAAAATTGATACTTTTTTCAATTTGTCTTTCAATTTACGTGCAAAAGAAAGTGTTAAAATATGATTAGATTGGCCACATTTATCATTGACCTTAGCCTTTATTGGATTCTTGATTTACTTTTTCAAATATTGGGCAGTAAACATGAAAGAGGTGAGGGGAGTGAGAAACAACCCCAGAAGAAAAGTCATTAAATCTTGGGAGTTCTACTATAAGCCGGTCAAATTGACAGGGTGTGTACAGCTGTATGGGCTGACACTCACATGGTGGAGGTCAGCTGGTCCTAGGTCTCTCTACTCACATCTTATTTTTCTGTCCCCAGTGCTTGTGTGATGACCTTTAAGCTTCAGTGTCATTCAGATTTTGTTTAACTGACACCTATAATTGCTGTAAGTCAAATCCCTCTAAAAAGTTGCTTCCCCAACCATTACACACCATACTTAGCTAATTTTATCCTCAAAAAGGCAAAAAATACAGACATAATGTTTTCTATAATGATTGAATGTAACTTAAAATCCTTTGAAATTATTATGAGTATGTTTTCACTCTATATCTACTTAATTGAAGAGATGACTTTTGCTTTTCTGGCATATAGATTTTTAAAAAAATAATTATGTGACATAATAAAATGTGTATTTTATAGTAGTTATGCATAATATTGATAAATTAATTTAACAGATTGACTAGAGTTTATTGACTCATACCTAAGGATAAAACTTTGAATGTTCATAGAAAAATGTATCTTCTTTTTATTTGGATGCTATTAAAAGAATATCAGTCTCCCTCCCCAAAGGAGATTACATTGTTTCAATTTTGTACTGAAGATGAAAATGGCGCATTGAAACACAAAATTAATTTTGACATGTTTTACTCTCAAGAAAAATTCCAACTTCAATACCACTGAATCTTATCAAAGTAGTCCCCTACAGAAAGATAAGATAAGCAATGAAATTAGGCCAGAATTTCAAAACTCTGAAGATTTGAGAAAAATAATATATGAACCCATTTAAGTATTCCTCTGATGAACCAAACGTTCACTGAGCATTAAAGTGCCCTAGTTTTACTAGTAGCACAGAAAATAAAAGCACGATAAGATTATTACAGGAAAGAGCTGTTTTCCCCTCCCCTCAGGACAAATAGATTAAACAATGAAGGTTGTCAGTTTCCTCCCTTAAGTCAAAAGTAAATCTTGGATTTTTGGCTCAATTTGGAAATTATGAGAAAAAAAACTGATTAAAACTTAAGATTAGTCTCTTTTCTTTTCCTGCATTTCTCTCTATAATAATATTTCTATGGATTTTTTTTTTGTGGTACCAGCAATTGAACTCAAAACCTTCACATGGAACTACTCCCACCACTCTTTATAATTTACTTTTCAAGATAAGATTTTGCTAAATTGCTGTGCTTCTTACTCTGGATTAGGGTTTGCATCTCCCTGCCTCTGAATTCCAAGGTGCCGGAGTTATAGGCATTCATACTAACCCAGTCTTTCCTGTGCAATTCTATCCCATTTTCTGTGTTCTAAATTCCAGGGCTGGATTCTCCTCTGAAATATTAAAGAGAATGCTCAGTCAAGCCTGAAAGTGTGATGTTACTAATGAGAAAAGTATGGGTCCCAAAAGGATTCAATTTAATATGAAGAAGGAAAGGCAATAATTTAAGTAATCAAATAAATTAATTAATTAAAAAGAGGCATTTCAGCTGAACAACACCTTGAAAATAAAGCAAAGGAAACAAGAAATCAATCTGGTGGGGTGGATTTTATTATTTATTTTCAGGCATGAAGATATTCAGGGACAGCCTACAGTTCAGACTAAAATTAAAAGCTTCATTCCAACTTGCACTCTACAGCCTTCTGGGTGTCTTGGGAATTACAGCGCTCAATTTAAGTCATGAATATTTTAGAGGCAATTGTATGTGAACTAGATTGTCTGCACTTGGATCGTAAACTGAAGTGATCACTTCGAAAATAATATTAAAACATTTCATTATTCTACATTAAAAGTATTGAAAATCTGTGCTGGAGGTAAGAACAGCAAGGTTCAGTATTGCCAAATATCCACCATCTAGAAACAAGCGTAAGTCTAAGCTTTCTACATAGTAGTGGTGGCCAACCTGATTGCTAATACATTTAGAAAATTAATAGCGTAGTAACATTCAGTTCTTAAAAGTCAAAAGCATTATTTTTCACTGAAATTTTCACAAGTATAACAATAGAAATCAAAGTATCAGAACAGTAATTCAGAAGAAACCAAAGCCAATGGCAATTTGCAAAATGAAACTGTCCTTTCATTGAAAGGAAGTATATTTTGGAGTAAATAGGGTTAATGATAGTTTCACAAAGGAAATAAAATTAGTCGTTACTTTATACTTAACAATAAATTAAAATAAGAAAATAAAAATAAAAGAAAATTAGTGGAATGTTTTATTTTACTTTGATATCTCATGGGTTGGGTTGTTTGTGCTTCTGTGTGTGTATGTGTGTGTGTGTGTGTGTGTGTGTGTGTGTGTGTGTGTGTGTGTGTGTCTGGAGATCAATCCCAGGTCTTTCATCGTGAGCTGCATCCTCTGTCCAGTTGTCCAGTCCGTCGTTGTATTTTTTATGAGAAAAGGTCTCTTTAATTTTCTGAGTTGCAAATTTGTTCAGAAGTGGCTCAGACTTGTAGTCCTTGTGACTCAAAGGAATTTTTTTCAAAAATATTTTAAAATGCAATCAGAAAAGAATTATCTCATTTGTATTATAAAGTAAAACAGATCTTAAAATTTGTATGAATTTGGAAAATTGATTTTAATATCTAAAAATGCATTTTAGTGTTAGAAATGAGTTCCAAGTGAAAAAAGAGGCTATTCATCCAAAAACTGTAAATCATATGTCAATATTTACCACTGATCTGGCATTAATATTGCTTTAGTCATTGTCACATTGTTCCACCAGTTATTATACACTTATTGTTATATCAGCTTGCATCAATAATATGAGCTAAGATCTGCCGCCATCCCACTTGACACAATTGGTTCATCATGCAATTTGTTTCTTCTGTGCTCAGTTATATCAGTTCCGTTGGGGTGACCACTTCTAAGTCATTGGCTTTCTCATGTCTCTCACTGCTACCAATCGCAAGACTATTGTGATTTGTGTATCTTTTTTGATATCTGAGGGTAGGATGGCTGCATGAACACATTAAATAAAGGTATGACCTCTAAATAAGGTCATTTTACCCCTATATAAACAGTGTACAAGTGCTTTCTTGATTTCCGAAAATTCAAGAGGCCAAGTGCAAGAAGCAGAAAAAAAAAAAAAAACTTATCAAAGGTGAAGGTAGAAATGAAGGTACAGACATATGCAAAATTTTTGAATACAGAAAATAAAAAAGACCATTACCCTAAAAGTAATCAAAGTCATAATAACGGAAGCTCCTTGGAGATATTACTAGACTGATGTTTCCTTGAAAATAATATTGTTGGGTTTATATCTTACAAAAGTGAGGAGAATATATCAGGAGCAAGTAGAAAAGGTGTAATTAAAGTCTTCATTAATGAAAACAGAAATTAGTAATTAAATGCACAATTTGTTGGACAACAGACAACCATAAGAGCAGTAGAAATGGGAAGTCTTCGGAGGATGCACTGATGAGAATACAGAAAGAAACACAAGTATAAATATATACGTAGCAACATATATTTATACATTCTGTACAAATGAATATATAACATAAATACGAATTACTATTTTAACAAAACTTTTCTTTTTATAAATGATTTGAATAAAGATAATTAAATATGATATTTATTTCACCAGCAAACTGCTCCTGATTACTTGGCTGAATGCTATGTTCCCCTCAAAATCTCATATATTTGGAACTGTGTGTTATTGGGAGGTAAGACCTGGTAAATGAGTCAACTAGTTGAGTTGGAGGTGGAAGGATTGGCTGGTTGTGAGAGGTAGTAGGGTGTGGGGTGGGGCAGTGTCTAGGGCCACCTTTCAGGTGTTTATTATTTGACTTTATAGCCAGCAAGTGTGTCAGGATCCTTGGTACATGAGGCGGAAGTTTAAAATAACTGATTAGATATTTAAACCACAACTTGTATTTTAGTGGTAAGGTATATGACAATCCAAGATACATATGTACATGCATGTATTTTATGTGACTAAAATGTGCATGTGTGTGTGTGTAAATTGTGAAATTATAAAGTTATATCTTCACATATACTCACGTGATATACTTTAGGTAACACATTCAAATAAAGCATAAAAATAAATATCAAAAGAATAACTACAGTATTGACAAGTGTATATGAGGCTAAAGTGTACAGATGACCAAATGAATGCATATCTTAGATTTATGATAAAATAATATTCCATTGAATGAGTAGTATGACTAATCCAAACTTTTAATTATGAATTAAAAACAAACCAAGGACATATACGTCAGAGTGTAAATGACTCAGAAATATTCTGATAAAACAAAATTTTTACTTCCAGAATTTTCCCAGGTAAAATTATAACGCTCATTTTTCCTTCTTTTTACTTAGTTCAAGCTGCCATATTGGTGGCCCACACCCAGTGTGAGTGTTTTTCTCTCATTTCCTGGCCCACAAATCAGTCACAGATCTCTAAATGCACTGCCGCAGGTGTTGCCTAATCTCAGCAAATTGAAGTGGGACCACGAGGTCAAGCCCTCATCCCCTGTACCACGGCCATGCACCACCTCCCAGTAGCAAGCACATGGTTCCATACACAACCCACTGCATTCAAAATGCATGAGGCTTTTAGAGGACGATCCAGATCCAACCACGGCAGACAATATTTATGTGTGGATAGGAAGTAGCTTATGAGCAACAAAAATGTTGACTTTATAAAATACTAAAGTATTCTTTTCTGTTGTCTGTATGAGAACAATTTGAATTAGAAATACTTATTTTGCTCTGTATTTGAGTAAAATGTTGTCCAGGGAGGTCCAGAATCCAGTTGTATCTAACAGCTTGTGATAACTTTTCCTTGATTCGTTGTTCTATAGAATAAAATTGGAACTTATCTTACATACAACATTGAGCCGAGAAAACTAAGTGAAATGTGAGGTAGTTACTCAAATTTTGTAAGTTATTGTATTCTATGTTGTACAATGGAAAGAACATGAACTTTGAAAGCAAAACAAATTAAAAGCAGATGCGAGTTTCTGTGTCTGAATAATGATCTGTCAAGGTGCTTGGTTGGAGTGGGTGTCCGAGATTAAACACTTTGGTAGGCAAACGGAGGCAAAAGTGAAAGAGAACAAAAGACTTTGTTAAATAAATATGGCAATTATGTAATTTCTAAAATAGAGCTGAAAGTTGTAGAATAAAAGGGTAATAAGGGCCTGACAAGTGTGCGAAGGCCATTGCCAGCACACAGTAGCTGGTCTCTTATTCATGTTCTGATTAAGCAGCGAAACATCAAAACACGTATTTTTTTTCAAAAGGAATCAGCTATTTAGGCTAGAAGGGATATTTTCAAAATATACTTTTTGACCCCGTCATTTACTAGGACCTAATTACATGCCTCAAATTTAGTGGTGTGCCAGTTAAATGTTTAGTTTCTGAGTTTGGGAACACAGGAATGCTAATTTGTGCTTTCTGAAAATTTCCACAAATATATCACCACCATGACTAATATCAAGTTATGAATTGATCTCCAAAAGACAATAATTAGCTTTTGCGAGCGGGCAGCAGCCAGTTCCAATCTATCACCTCACATCACTTCACGTCAGCATTGGATGGTCAAACTTAACCATGAAGTACTTAATGTGTGTTTTCCCTATAAAAACAATACTTGTTGATGATCAGTAGGTTTCTTTTTCAGTACCTTAAATAATGCCCTCTACCTTTATTACAAATGTGGGTGAATATGACTAATGTTAATATTATTCATGCCAGTTTAGATCAATGTAATGAATCTAATAAGTTAATTTTTTCAGTAGAAAGGGAATATCCTAATATTTCTATGACAAGTACATCACTGACCTGTGCACGTTATAAAGAAATATGTGCAGCAGATGATTTCTCTGTAGGCCTGGGTTGTGCAAAATTCATATGCTGTAAATTAAATGCTGGCTTTTATTCAACAGCTAAAAGACAATCAATAAGCCCTTGATATATCTTTCCTCTAAAGAAGAAATGTCTTCGTATATCTAACATTTGGGCCAGGTCAGATCTGTAGTAACAAGATGATTTGTGTTGCGGACGTTTAACCAAATGGTAATAGCCGATCAAACAAGAATCCAGAAGGGCAGAAGAAACATTATAAATGTTAGAGGGGAAAACAGAGAGAGAGAGAGAGAGAGAGAGAGAGAGTGAGAGAGAGAGAGAGAGAGAGAGAGAGAGAGAAAGAGAGAGAGAGAGAGACAGACAGACAGACAGACAGACAGACAACAAAAAGATAAGGTGGAAGGAAGGATCAGGATATGTGATGTTACCCTGGATAGCCCTCTCTGATCGGCCCTGTAAATACCTGTAACTAACGGATATCAAACTTTTGGTGAACTCCTTTCCTGGCTGAGGACAGCTTCTGTGTACTATCACACATCATTACTGGAAGATCAAAATAATATCTCTAAGATTCTACTGGAACATGATAACTGGAAGCTTCCTTTGATTCTTCCTGGAGTTTTCTACGCACTTTTACTTTTGGTAATTGTAGTTATCTTTTTTCCTGTAATGAGCTACAGTTTTGACTATAACAGAGAGAGAGTTGGTATTTAAAGTTAATAACATCTTATCTCGTTTAACCATTTTACACTACACTATTGGTTCTGCAGCTCATTTTATTCCTGAATACACTTTATTCCTTATGCAATGTCTTATTATTAGAATGATAGAAGTTATTGATCTTTGGTCAGAGTTAGAGTACTTGGCATATGTTTGACTTTGACTTTTATCGTAAAACAAAAAAGATAAGGAGAAGTAGAAGGAAAAAAAGAAGAGAAATAGGAGGAAAAGTCCTTTGAACGAAGTGAAAAAGCGATAAAACTGGAATTCTGTTCCCTGAGACAGACAATGAATAAAAGATTAGGAATAAATTTCCCTGTCTGGAAATATTTTTAGTTGTCCAACCTGGGGTGAGAAGATACCTCAGGAGACCAGGCCAGGGGATCACTGAGTACAGACAGATTCCCATAGCACAGGTCATTCAGCTCGTAGCAGCAGCTGTACTGAGTTTAGAAGATCAAATTCCTCACTCAGTCTGAACATAGGCAGGATCCCATTCATTCAGGAATCAGACTAGCACTAGAAGGAAATTTTCCAGATGAATGAGATCAACCTGCAAGGTTTGCACTGTTGAAAAAGATCAAACTTGCAACACAGGCTCTAAAATGTATTGATGATACTTGAAGTTTAATTACAAGAACAATCAGCTAATATATCTGTTTTAAATATACCATCATATCCTATTTCTTTTAATATTGTAATTAGAAGGTAATTTTTTCCCTCTTGTTAGTTGGCAAATTTTTGTTTGTTACTAGTGCTTAATTTAATTAAATATGGGAATATTTGCTGTGTTGTATGTGGATTTTATGTTTTCACATGTCAGTGTTTTTTTTAAAGAAACATATTAAGTAAGAAGAATTTTCACCACTTTAAATTTCTACAATATTTATGATGTTTCAGTTAATTTATATATGACTCTCAGATTACTAATAAAATTTGTTATTTTTTATGTTGAGATAAAATCGATGTTGTTCACCATATTAAGATAGCCAGGCAGCTCTAGACACCAAATGTCCTTGCAGAACATAAAAGTCAGCACGGTGAACTTGCAGGCAGTTTTTTTTTTTTTTTTTCCAATCCTCGAGCATATTGTCAATCATGCAAATGGTTTTCTTCGCCCTCAGTCCATGCACATAAATTCTGATTGATTCCAGTGGGGGCCTAGTGTGACTTTTGAGGGTACTGAACTTTGAAACTTTATGGAGTGTTCAGAACATCTTTGAAGTCCAGTTTCTGAGGAGAAATGCAACATTTTAAAAGTAGTTCTCCAGGGCGTATTCTTATTCACTGAGA
>PVKB01001807.1:251453-356404 GCA_004027205.1 Ctenodactylus gundi
TCTCTCTCTCTCTCTCTCTCTCTCTCTCTCTCTCTCTCTCTCTCTGTTTTAAACACAATATTAATGGCATTCTTTCACTCAAATTAATAAAGAAGCACACTTAGTCATTCATAGTATTGCTATAAATTAGATTGTTTTCCTTGGATTTTCTTCAAAATTATCAAGAACCAACCAGATAACAAATCCATTACTGAATTTCCTAAATTCATAACTATATTTAAGTACTGACAAAATATGTTTGAATATGTTCCTACAGTAAGAGATGAAACCTGAAGACAGTGAACACAAATAGCTACCAAAGTCCAAATGATGGTTTCTTCTGAGAGGTTTCAAGTACATAAATTTATTACATAGCAAATGATGCATTAGCTATTATTATGACATCTAAAATTAATTGATTTAATGTGGAAGAGAATTCTTGAATGTCCTAGCCTTCTTGTACAATAATCTAAGCATTGAGTGGTCAAGTGGAATATAACAAGCTAAAAAAATGTACAGTTGCTTTTCAGAAACATCAAAATATTTAGTATGCACGGAAAGAGTCACACACTTAAATTTATCAACACCAAAGCTGCTTATATAAAAATGCCTTAATCCGAGTTACACAACCTGATTTTGTCCATCTTAGCTAACTTCAGTTTTCATTGGGAAGCTCATTAAGTTATGCTTAAATAGTAATCCGTGACGGTTCTCAGATAAATCTTTCTCATTTTGTTATTTTTTAGTCTTATTACCACTGTGAAGGCTCCAGGTTATGACAGCTTATCCAGAAAGAGGCTGATAAGCCATCTCAATCTTAACTGGGAGAAGGTGCTCAAGTAATAAACAAGAAACAGAACTTCTAAAAGAAGCAAAATACACGCTAGCCAATCTTTTAGCTAACAGAAACCTTTATAGAGAAGTCATGATGAAGAGGAATGAGGAACATAAGATAGAAACCACATTGTAGAAACTTGACAGGAAGGAAAAGCAGTAAGGTGGCAGAGACGCAATCTGGGCTCCCCTTCACTTTACATACCGTATAAAATCACTGTTTCCCCTACTTTATCTATACCTTACATAGGATTCTCATAAACCCATGTAACTGGCAAAGTGCAGTGTCTGAAGCAAATGTATTTCTGTTATATGGAATTGTACATGCTACAGGATTTTTGAAAACAAGTCTGGCTTCTGTCCCACAAGTTGCAGCACCCTCTTCTTCTTCAGACATCACCACCAGAAACTTCTCCAGACATTCCCAAATGCCCCAAGGGTGGAGAGAAAGCACATTCATTAAGAACCTTGGGAATAAATTTAAGATGCTATTGACACTGGCCTGTAGTCACCTAACTTAAAATGCACACACACACACACACACACACACACACACACACACACACACACCTGTTATTTTCACCTTTAGCTAAAATAAAATGCCAGCTTTCAAGTTAAGCATTATTGGCAAATTAAAAAAAGAAAAAAAAAACAGCTTAATTTTATTTGTTTGTTTGCTTGCTTGCTTGCTTGCTAGCTTGCTTGAGACAGAGAATCACTCTGTAGTCCAGGCTGGTCTAGAACTCACTATGTAGCCCACACTAGCCTTGGATTCAGGGCAATCCTCCTGCCTCGGCCACCCGAGAGCTAGGATTACAGACATGTGCCACCACGCCCAATTTATGTGGAGTTGGAAAATTGAACTCAGGGACTTGAGCTTGCTAGACAAGTTCTTTCACCACTGTGCTATTTGTCCAGCCCCCCAAACAGCTTACTTAGATGAATGCATCTTTTCAATAGTTTACTTTGAGTTGCCGTCATCAATCATTATTTATACAGACTTGTTGATTATAACATCACCAGAAATACCGAACTTGGAATAATACCAGTACTGGAATTTCCTTGATCTTTTCATAGCACTTCATAGACCAATAAAAGAAAGAGAGACGTATCAAGTTTAGAAAAATGAGATTATAAATATAACACTGACAGAACCAAGAAACCTTATGGGAGAATTACTAAATTTAAAGTAGGAATTCTAAATCTTTGAAACTAAGACATGACAGGAAATAATTATATTTTCTATTTCTTGAAAAAAAACTGAGTGCTTCTGATGAATAACAACCTAATTACTTAAGAAAGGCGCATCTTAGATTCTGGAAGTTACAAGAAAAAACAGGAGGCGATATTAATCACTGTACCTAAAGGAAGCAGTCTGCTATGCTTTAAGCCTATTAAAATGCATGACTTTTACTACTGGTTTATCTACCCCTCAACAAAAGTCAAAGACACAATTTGATCATTATTCCCTTCAATCTTTATGAAATCTCCCAGAAATAGCCTAGTAGAGATGGATGTTTCAAATTAATTTACTTCTTGTTTTCGCTACTTTTCCATTGCTGTGACTAAATTCTGAAGTGCGGAAATTAGGGGAGAAAAAGTTTATTTTATCTCACACTTTCACAAAGTCTCAGTCCATTCATGGGTGGGCGGCAACAATGGAAGCACATGATGATGGCGGGGAAGGAGGCAGCTCCTCACTCTACTGCAAACAGGAAGCTAAGTGCTTGCACAACTGTACAAAAGAGATCTTGAGGGTATCTCAGGAATCAGAGTAACCGCACCTTTTCTCAATGAAAAGGTGGAAAGGTAGAAGACTTTGCTTTGAATAGAGATTCCCACCACATCCTTCAGGACGACCTCGGAAAATCCCTAAGGAGTTTAGTCATCTAAGAACTCAGAGGCCTTGGCATTGGTTGTCCAAGGGAGCCAGACTGCAGCCCTAGCCAGTCGTGGGCCTTGATGATATCCACGGAGTCCTGGCTTTGCAGGCTTGGAGGCTGTAAGTGGATTCGTGGAGGTTTCCATCCAGATTTGAGAGGAAGGCCGTGGAGGGCCAGCAGTGTCCCCCTGGGATGGCAACGCGTGAAGTTCAGAAGTAGCCTGTAGTGCAGTGAAGACTCTGGAAATTTGGAGAAGCCAGGAGAAGGTTTCATCAAAAGCTTCAGACTGACAGTGGATCCAGCCCTAAGGACTAAAAATGGAGAGTGTAGCAGGAGACAAAGAAGAAGGTTAGAGACACCCAAGTCCTCTGGGAGTTCACATCTCGCTCCAATGCACTCTAATATCGCTGGACACAGAAATGCAAGATTTAGTGGAGCTACAGGATGTAAAACTTGCCCTGTTGGCTTGAGAGATTGTGTTTGGTCTGATCGCTTTCTATCTCCTACTCCTTCATCTCAGAATGTGAATGGTTACTCTGTGCCATAGCATGCTGGAGGTAGTTAACCTTTCTTTTATCTTTACAGGAGTTGGTAGCTGAGGCTGCTTTCCATCTGAAAAGAGACTTCCTACTTGGCTTCCTGTTTGCAATGCCATGAGGAGCTGCGTCCACCTCCACCTCCTCCTTTATGTTTCCACTGTTGCCAGCCTCCCGTGAATGGACGGTGACCTTCTGAAACTCTGAGCTAAAATAAACTTTCCCCCCGCACCCAGGTTGAGCATGTTGGGTATTTTGTCACAGCAACAAAAAAGTAACTAAGACGTCTCCCGTGCAGAATACTTGTATGTAATTTCAGTTTTGAGTCACATCTTAACACTAAAAGCTATCTCTTACCGTTCATGAATATGGAAGCCTGCATTTTGGGTGCTGAGTGTATAACGATAGACTGAAATAACTTCTCTTAAGTAGTTCTTATAAAAGTACAAGACTACACTCTATTCATAAAAAAAGGCTCACAAAGTCCTATGACCCAGGGTGATGTTGGAAGCAATATCAATTTTTGTCTTCAGATGGAAGTAATTCAGATTTGATATGTTGGAGTGATTATTGTCAACATTTAACTTTTCCAGGAAATCTGATATTGCATGCCTGCTTACTAAACTTGAATAAGCACTATACGCTACCCTTTATGTTTTAACTTAAAAGGCTTAAAGTGTTTAGGGAAATGATAATGAAACTACGAGCAGCACTCAGATGAAAACAACAGCAACAACAACAGCAACATTTCCCCAAATGAAGTGTGCCCAGGTCTCAGGTAGATTCCACAGGGAAAACTAAATTCTAATTTATTCACAAACTCTAAGTAGTTATCAGTACTTTGGGAGCTGCTCAATTAGAAAAGTGATTTGAAATTTGCCTCTGATTATAATTAAATTATTCGAAGATATTATTTCAGCCAAGGAAAGCATTCAGCATTCAGCCTCAACTAATTGACCAGGGTTATGATAGGTACAGTTGTACTAGAACTCCTCCTTGTGTCAACAGCAGGTTTTATGACATTTTTGCGAAGACTCCTTCAGACTGTCACCTGCTTCTATTCGGCGTCCTAACCAATGCAACCTTTAATAGCTAAATGATAAATACGAAATGGATTTGAGCATAACCTCTGTTTGCTCAGATTAACCTGACTGGGTTATAAGCAGCACGTTAATGGCACATTTTTGAACAGAAGCCAAGATCATGTAGAACTTACAGTAAAATTCAGAGGCATTTTTCCGAAGGTTCTCATAGTTTGATACATTTCTAAGTAGGAGGATGGCCTTTCAGTTCTGAAATATCTTACCAAGGATGCTTTTGTAGAGGACAGTCTCGGTGGACAGATGGTATATCTTTCAAGTGCAATAAACAGAATATATCTTTTAAAATGGGTCGATTTAGTAGTGCCTACTTCCATGTTAAATGATGGCCAAGTTCTCTGTAAGGCCACATGAAAGGAATGAGATTTTTTGAGCTCAGAACTCCTTTCTTGTAATGCAAACCATTATGCATTCAGGTATCACCAAACTTTCTTTTTATCACCTTATGGATATAGAAGCACAGAAAACACTACCAAAAAAAAGTTGATTCTCTGGCCAAAAGTATAAACTACCATTTGTCATTGGCTCAGGCAATGCTTTCTACCAGCATCAGTGAAATGATGATAGAAAATAACTTCTCACTTACAAAGTCTTTTGTAATGCTTCACACTGGTTAATATATTTTAGTTTTTTCCCCCTTAATCATGAAACGTTCATAAACAGTGCACTTTACATTCTGTCTTCACATATAGACTTTCAATTGTGCTAGGTCCCCTGGAGATTTCAGAGATCCTAGAATCCAGACAGATCCCTTCATATTCAAAAATGCCTCTTCATGCTTAAAAGGAAACTGAGTTACTGCTGTCCAGCACACAATGCCAGGCTTGTCACCTGACCTGTTCCATGTTTTGTTTTTTTTATTTATTTCTTAACCTTGTGCTTGTATCTTACTGTATTAAATTGATAGTCTTGATGTAAAAGTAGAGTAGGTAATTATAAGTAAAAGTAAAAGAAAAAAATTAATATTTATAAAGATAGTATAGGTTTTCAGAGTTACAATTAAAAAAGTATTTGAGGCAATGGGATTAGTTCTTATTTGAAATATATATATATATATATATATATATATATATATATATATATATCAGGGAGCTCATAATTTTTTATATCTACAGTTTGATGTTTAGGCTAAGTGACTGATGTATTCACACTCACTTTAATTCTGTGATTTAAAAACAAGTGGTTTAAATAAACATTTATATCAAATGAAAATGAAATTGGGCCAAGAATGAAAGGAAACATGAATTAACATTGGAAATGATCTGCTGCAGTGGCTAAATTATTCTTTGTGAGATACTGCCATGCTTGTTATCCGATGGTCACAGAGCAGAGACTCATGACCTTTCAAGTTTTTCAGAATCATTTAAGAAACTGCAAACGCAGAAGCTTTTTTATCTGTGACATTGCACAGTGCAACAAAATGTAAAATTTGAAAATTACATTCTGTGATAAATCTCCAAAGAAGTTCCTTTATCACATCCTTTGACATTTCCACAGTGCATAAACACATTTATCACGGACCTTTGCCCAACACAACTGAATTAAATTAATGAAAGAGAAACGAGATCCTAATTCTATATAGGCTTATTTTGTGACTCTTTTTATATTCTACTGCATTTCTGATAGGTGAGTTTATTTCTTTAAAAAGTATCATACTAAAAACTCAAATGCTTGAGCACATCATATCTTGATATCTCTGCAAGAGTGCTTTTCTTAAATTTCAAATAAACATTAATATTAAAATATATAGCATATGATAATGCTAGCTACATATATATATATATATATATATATATATATATATGTACATGTATATAATTTAAATTGAATTTTGAGCAAATATGACTCTTTACTTCAGTCAAAAGATTAAAACTCTTTTAATGTGGCTTCATGTAGCTTCTGGCTTTCACTCAAACTTCCAAATCCACAATCTGATGACATAGTGTTATTGCTCTCTGAAAGGTACATCAATGTGGCTCTACCTTGGAGGGACAGCAGTCCTCACCAGAAAATCAAACTTTCTAGGGCTTTATTTTTTAAAACCCATCTTCCATAACTTTAAAAAATAAATAAATGTCATATGTAAACTACACAGTGTCAAGTAAATCATCAAATAAGGACAAAATAGGCCAATGAAATAAATTAGTATTTCATACTGTTGAATGCTTCATAGGAAGAAATTGTTGCTTACAAGTAGGGTTAGGGAGAAAATAGGAAGAAAGTATCTTCCACTTTGGGTTTTGATGGAACTCAACTTGTTGGAGTATGTGTTGAAGCGTTGAAAAAAAAAAAAATATATATATATATATGTTTCTGAAGAGGGAAGAAAACTTTTGCAAGTTTCTTCTCATTTAACACATAGCAAGCAGAATCAGAAGGTAGAACTCTAAGAGGAGAAGCTAGTGACACTATTTGCCTTCAGATTGGTGGACTGCTGAGAGTTTGCCTTATGAGGGGTGAATCCATCCATACATCATATGTGCAAAGGATCATGCCTTCACAGGAAGCAAGAGCCTGCATCACAGCCAGCAATACAATCATTAGGCAAGCGATGAGTGTACACTGATGGCAGAAGATGAGAGGACCTCAGGTGGCACCAATCAAAATGCATCGATTCAGAGACAAAAAAAAAAGAAAAGAAAAGAAAAGAAAAACACCTGCTATCCATCAATCTATGTGGTAAGTGACATGAGATAGAAAAGGAAAGCCGGGTTTCGATGAAGAAATCAAATGAAAGCTTATTTATTAAACATGAAAGAATGGAAATATGATGAAAAGCTGGATAGTCTATGGTCAAGATTTTGGCAAGTTTAGATACCAATGTTTCCTTTCACACTACTTGCAAAAGCAAGCCAGAAGCAAACCACACCTTCCTGACACTGAATTACTCTTGCTAGCATGAAAAACACTGACAACTGAGGCTTTTCTATGGTATAGAAATACTGTTTATTCAGGTCTTTGGTTTCAAGCAAGAGATTTATTGCTGCACTAATCACAAGTGTCACAGATCTTTTTACTCCAAAACATTATTCAAGTGCATAAACTTAATTTTTTGTTTCTCTTATTGAGTTCATGAGTCAAAGCACCATGTTTGGAAACCCAGCTTAAAAATATGGCCCTTCATTTCTATGTACAATTTTATAAACTCTAAATCCTTGGCTCCTCAATGTGTCTGAAGACACTATGTATTGGAAATAGGAAGAAAAATAATATACTAAATTTTCTCATAGTATAGCAGCTAGATTGATAGAACAGAAAACTAATTTAAAGTTCTCTGCAAGAGAAAGTCATCTTGGAGTTAAATTAAAATTAAGACAATAGTAATATACGCATTATCACAAATTATTCTAAGTAACAACTTTGAAAATTACTTAAGCCTATGAATCACAAAACGTGAAACTGATAGTAGTTATATATAAACACTTGAGTTTCAGTTTGTGTATAATCTTGATTTTTCTTTTTTGATTTATAAGTTAGCAATGAATAATAATCCCAAAATAAAGGTAATTTCAATTTGCTAAAATATCCTAATTAGAATTTTTTCTGAGAACATTCAAAATATCTCTATGTGCAATGCAAATTAAGGGAATTTTTATTACTCTTGCCACTAGAAGATGGAAGCATCCAAAAATAATTGATTAATAAATATCACAATCGAGAAACATTATTTAGATATCACTCTCCTGTTGAATTAAGTCCCAGGACCCAATGAACTGCAGTATTTTCACAAAGATTAAAACAATGCACAAGTTTTATTTTCCTCAATAATCCTCTTGTTCAATGATGCACACGAAGCAGATTTTATTTCTAAATACCAAGGACCATTTCAGCTGTATTTAAAATGCAGTAGAACATTCAAAAAATGCCCAAGTGATATTCCCTCTCCTCTCTTGTTTCTATTGCCCAAAATGTAATGCACATAATTTAGTCAATACTCTACCTAGATCAGAAAATTTTAGCCTTACTTTCAATTCCCTTGGCCATCTATGGGTTAACATCATTTGCATTAACAAGAGCACCGAAAATTGCCTATGCGGCTTCCCTTTATCTGTCTCTATGAGTATGTGTAAAAGTATGTTTAATTTCCTACCTTGACTCGATGTTAAAGATACTTTCAAATTTCTCCCTGAAACATTGTCAAACTACTGCTTACTGTACCACCCAAAGGTTTTACAATTCATTTCTTCTTTATGAAGTGACAATCTTTGCAATTAGTCACCATAATGCAATATCTTTTTTCAGTTTTTAAATGAATTATTTCACTTTTCTTAGAAATTTTACATTATATTAACTTTATGTAAATTTCCTTTTCACAGCAATATTTGATGCTATATTTCCGATGTCATATTTAGTGATCAACATGTTGCTAAGAAACTCCCAATGCAATCTATTTCTTGGCACTACATTTTAAAGCACAACAAAATGAGTAGGGAAAGACCGGGTACATTTTTAACTCACCTGTCACCCTCTACTGTCTCTTTTTCATCTTTCTTACAATACCCCAACCGTCAGTGCACTGGTGATCTCTCTTTTTCTGAGTGTTTCATTTTCTTTAATTATGTGAGTGATATCCTCAACCTTATGAACCATCATTTTTGCAAGCAGGTGTCTCAATTATCTTGTAGAACAACAAATCAATCCGCTCCTTTATAAATTGTGAATCAAGTGATATGTCCATGTTACATGTTTCTTAATCTTAGCCCAGTATTGTAGTGAATTTTGGGTTGTGTTTGTGGATACTTTACACATAGTTCCACAAATTGATGAATGAAGAAAAAGACCTGCCCCAACCAGTAGAATACAGAGGAGAAGAACAAAATGTCACTTCCTTTGGAAGAGCTCAGATCTTTGCTATTGGACAGACACACACACACACACACACACACACACACACACACACACACACACGTGTGTGTGTGTTAAGAAGTGTTTCCCAGATCATCAATCATTTGCTTGTTCTTCAATCTGATCACTTGTTTTTATTCAGCTCCCTGTATGCTCTAGATATTAATCCTTTGTTATGTAAATTTACATACATAAATAACATAGATTCTCTGATTGATGCAATCATTGCCTTTTCACCGTGTTGAGAGTTCTCTTTACTGTTCAGAAGCTTTTAGTTTGTTATAATCCCATTCATCTATTTCTGTTTTTTGTTTTTCGGTGTTTTTAAACTTAAATCCAAAATATTATTTACACCAGCATCCTGTGCTTTTACACACACACACACACACACACACACACACACACACACACACACACACATATATATATATATATATATATATATATTTTTTTTTTTTTCCTGTTTCACACCATCAATTTTTGCATAAATTGGAGAAGTGAGAAACCAGAGTCAGGGCAATCTTTTACCTGTGGGCATTGAGTTTTCTTAGCTTTGATTTTTCAAGATACTGTGCTTCTTTCATTTTGTATGTATATATGTATATAACTCTGTTTAGAATTAGTTGGCGAATGATGTGTAGGTTTATGTTCTGGAATATCTGTTTCATTCCATTGGTCTGTTTCTCTTCTCAGGCTAGTACTATGCTGTTTTCATTAATACAGCTCTCCAGTATGTCTTAAATATCAGATATTTTTATTTGCACTACTCTATGGCTAAGGATATTGAATATCCTTTCATAAATTTGCTGAATTTCTTCATTTGAGGACTATGTATTTCCATTACCCGTTTATTAATGAAGTCTTTGAATTTGAGGGGTCTGTTTTTCTTCAATTCCTTGATTATTCTAGTAATTAGTTTTCTATTAGAGATATAAGTGGTCAAACTTCCTTCCCATTCTGTCAACACTTTTTTTTATAATTTCCTTTACTCACAAGTTCAATGTAAACATTATGTAAGGCATAATGCATTGTGCATATTAATAAAATGGAAAAAAAATTGAAATCAGCTATTGAGGTATCTCTAGGTTTGTTCTTTAACAGGAAGTGCAAACCCAGAGATAGCTATAGATTCTGTGCTTATTTGAGGTTTTTATATACCCATATGAATTTTAGATTTTTTTTTCAAGTTCTGTAAAGAATGTCATTGATAGTTTGATGGAGAAACATTTGAATCTGAAAATCACTTTGATAATATGAACTTAATTTTTAACTTCCTACCGAAAATATATCTATAGAATAATTAGCAGATATCCTAAACCTATGTCTCAATAAAAGGTCTTATATAAAATATAAAGAACTTTCAACAACATTTCATTTTTAGATAAGCAATGTACAAACTAGAACAAATAGTTTACAAGAAAAATATTTAAATAAAAATGATATTCAAAAGCTCTTTGATATTATTAAATAGTAAAGAGAAAAGAAAACAAGCATTGTTTTGAATAATGCAGCAGGTTATGTTCAGGGATAGAAAAGCTCCAAAAGAAAACACTATATAATTTTATCTATATGAACTTTTAGAACAGGCAAAAGTATAGTAATAAAAATTACTCTGAGTAGGAGGAGAGATTTCCTGCACAGAGGAAAAAAGAATCTAAATTGGCAATATTTTAACTGAATCGGTGAATAAATAGATGTACGCACTTCTCAAGCTTCACTGAGCTGTACAAAAATATATATTTTATCATGTGAACTAAATCATAACAAAATGTATTAAAATTTTCTGAACACAAGAAAGGGAACTATATTAAAAAATGCTTTAAAAAGGCAGAATAATGTAGGATAATAGAATTAAATACATAGTTCTAACTTATACATGAATAATGCAGATTTTTCAATTTAATTTTTTGGGAGACACTGATAACTTTACCTAGGAAAGCAGAGACTTCATGTGGAACTACTTCTCTAGCCATTTTACATTATATATATTATATTATATTATATTATATTATATTATATTATATTATATTATATTATATTTAGGGCCAGACTCTCACAAAGTTGCTAGGTTTCCAGACTGGGATCAGTTGTGGTTCTTCGGGCTCAGCCTCCCAGAGTGCTGGGACTACACCTGTACCTCCAGGCCTCGCTTCAGTTCTATATCAACAATAAAGGTAAGAATTTCTGCAACTTAGTGTAGACTCACCAACACCACAGTCTGGGATTGAGCTAGGGGATTTTACTCTCTTGGTTTAGGCCTGGTTCTGAACTTTCAATTATCCAAAGAGAAATGTATTCCTACACATGGGACAAATGTCTAAACAATAAAACTAAATCTTTGTTTATGATGATTTTTGCTTTCCACACTGAATAATGTTTAATTCTTCTATATCACATAAGAATCTTCAAGTATTACTCCTTTTAACTATCTTTCAAATTTTCAATATTTCTTTCTGAAACCTGGTGTTACACACCGCTACCAAGATGCAGTCCGAAGCATGGGCCCCCATTGCTTCTGAACATGGCTCTTACACTCGTGTGATCTATGATGGTGTGAGCTTCGTAACTGTCACTATCTTTGATCGTCAGTTTGCAGCTTTGAGTCTATTAAAATCCTGCCTTTTTAGTACCATTACATTTCAGTTGCCCTTGCATAACCATTTATCACTTACATTCTATTTCACTTCTGAAGACTTTTTCTGCATAATATTTTCAAATTTTAGTAAGGTAGATTGAGTAACAATTTACATATTTAAATTCAGATATTAGGAACTAATATCTGCTGAAACAGAAAGGCCCTTCCAATCTAGGACACCAATCTAGATCCATTGCCAGCAACTTGGTAGCTGTTTTTTTCAGAAAGTTTCCATGCCTATTTTTATTTAGAAGAAATAAGAATCAAATGTTTATCATCCTGAACATATCAGACTTAAAATCTTTTTTAATCTTGATTTTTGTTGTTACTTCATTTTCTAAGAACTAGCTATGTTTGGATACTTTCAAAACATACTTTATGACATTTGTTTATATGTGTAACCTGTTAGTATACAAAATGTGGTACCTATACACAATAGAATACTAGGCAGTCATAAAGACAGATACAAAGTGTTTAAACAAAAATTGGGCCATCTAGAATCAATAATGTACAGTGAAATACACCAAGCACAAAATACTGACTATAGGTAAGTGTCCCTCTTATGAAATGCACAAAAATAATAACATAAAAGGCCCCAACACGAATGGCCAGCTAGAAAGAGAGGCAGTGGTCAGCTAGAAATGGAGTGAATCTCCGGAAAAGAGGTGGACATAGACGCTCACTAATTCCCCAAATACCATGGTGTATTAGTAAGAAATGTTAAATTTTATGTCATGGGAATTTTCCATACCACAGTAAATTTACTAAAAATATTAAAAATTAAAAATATAAAATGCTGGATTGAATTCTGGCAATTAAACTAAAGTAGAAGGCAGAAACTAGTAACACCACTTTATGTAGTTTTTCTATAGTATATGCTTCATAAAGGCATTTTATTAATTTATTATATTTTACACATAAACAATGCATCCTAGTGAAATTATTGCAAATGACACCTCTGCTTGGTGTCTTCAATTGCATGCACCAAGAGTTTAGTTACTTTGCCTGTGAACCAAAATCCTCTCATCATTAGTGAAATTATTCAAACTCATGATTTTTAAATTAACCCACCAGAAACCCTACAGAGGAAATATTCTGTATTTGGAAAAGAGCTTAAAAGTATTATTTGTTTAGAAAAGTGAACTGATGTTAGTATGGTATTAAAAAGTTGAAACCAATTAAAATCAGTAATGATTGGTGTTCGTAAATCTAATTTATTCATTTTATAGATCGATTATATTTTAGTAAAAAATGATGATTTGGAGAATTTACTTTTTTCAATATAATTTTGGGCCCCAAAATAGAAAAGTATTAAGTGTTTCTTATTTTTAAGTTACTATTTTTTCATTTCTCCTTTTATTTTGCTAAATGTTAAAATGATACTATTTCTTCAAACGGGTGACTAGAATTTCAATTTTGTTCAAGTTACCATTGTAATTGAAGCCCAGTTTGACTAACTGCCATCTCATCAAAAGTTACAAAGAATAGATTTATAAGAAAGATTTGTAACATGTCAATTAATTGAAATAGCAATTTTATTACCTACCAAACAGAATAATTTGTTGATTTAGTATGATTTATTTTCCAATTAGCAATTTGCAATGTTAATTTAGCACAAATTATCCTTAGTGATGTTCACTGGTCAGAATTCAAGGTGCAATAGAGCTATTAGATTAACATTTTTTTTTTTTGAAGCTAGAATAAAAAAGTTAAAAAGGCTAGAATAGGGTCTTGTCTTGTTAAGTTCGCCTGAAATTTACAACATTGGGCTGTGTTTGCTTGTTGGAAAATATGTCCTTACTCCTATGGCACGAACACCTTTTGGGAGGCAAGTTTTACTCATAAGTTAACTTTGGTTCAATAGATATAATGTATATCTGGGTCAAGTAAAAAATGCCACACAAAGTTTATGAATAGTAAACTGTCTAAACTTGGAAACATTTAATATGTTACCCCACCATGAGTACTCATGGTGGCAAATGCCTATAATCTCAGTACTTTTAAAAGCTGTGGCAGAAGGCTTTCAAGTTAGACAGCCCAACAGCCTAGGAAACTTAATTAAAAACAAGCCAAATTTTTTCTAAAATATCAAATGACAACATATCTTTAAAAAAGACCTGGGTTTGTTACTATGTGTAAAAGTCTTAGATTCAATTCACAAACTCAATAAAATAAATAAAATAGAATAAAATAAATTATAATAAAACAAAATCATGACTCCTTTACAGATTACAGGGTATAGTTAGCATGAAAGATTCATACTATATGACAGTATCACTTAATCATTACCAAACGCATAAAATATAGCAATAGTCACATTGATTTCTATGTATAATTATCAACTAGAAGTATGAATAAGAAAATAAATTCTCTGCTGAAATAAATGATAAGCCACAATTATCTTGCCAAATTAACATTGAAAACCAAAGGAGGAATGATTTTTAAGCAAAAATAGGGCACGGGTGGTTCTTTTCTTAACTAAATTATGTTTTTAACTCACAATACTATTGAGAAACTAAGTTTCTATTCACGTAGAGATGGAGAAACAATGTATTTTTCAAACTTTTTATGGAGAATATTTGTAAAAAGTGAAAGTTATATACAAGTCACTAGCTCTATACATATAGATGGCCAGAAATATTCGGATTCTAAGGGTTCAAACTGACAACATGTCAAAGCAGAGATTTTATATATCTGTGTGTGTGTGTGTGTCAAATATATTCACAAATCACTCTTTCACATGTATTAAAATAAAGATTTTAAGAGTAACATTTACTCAGTACAGTGATATCTGACATTTTCTATATATAATAATGTACTTATTTAAAAACTAGTAATCATTGACTTGTGCTTTGATTTTTGTCTCCCAAAAATCAGTCACGCCATGAAATTTAAAGACCTTCTGTTAGAAAAATAAATGCCTTGTAGAAATTTAAAAGCAGGAGATAATATCATGAGAAAATAGAATTCCTATAAAAATTCTCTTTAAAAATTGAACTATTTAGAAATACTTTACTTTGTTTTAAGTAAAATATTACTGTTGCTTTTCCTCGGCCCTCAGTTAAAGGGAATCTTGGCTTGGCCCACCAATGGTGAGTAACAGTGACATTGCACTTCCAGAGAGATGCACTGGTGGGCAGCGCTCACAGACACCCTCCCTGGCCCATGCTCTCCCTGGTCCCAGCTACGGTGACTTGCTATGTTCCAAGTGGAACGCGGATTGCCATCTTTAGTCCCAGGAGACAGTTCTGTCTAACCTTCCAGTAAACCAGAAGAATAAGAGAAAAATAAAACAGTGCTTGTTACTGCAATATGATCTCATAAAACATGTTGATGTTTCAAATAGACTGGTTTATTTGATATTAAAATGAGTTATTGAGATAAACTAAAAATATTTTGTATAGCATTGGTTGAAGAATTGAAACAGTAATACGGCTGCTGCAGAGTTTGAGGGAAATGTCATAAGTGATTGCAAAATGTTAAAAGAACATAGCGATAGCTCTTTGGATCTGGGAAGCTGGGAAGACAGCAAGCATAACTTATTTACAGTCTTAGATAAAGAATAGGAAACAGAAAAGACAGGTATGCCCAATAAACTATAATAATAAACACATAAGCAGAGTAGAGATGATTTAATATTTTTTGAACAACGGTGAGAAAATAGTAGCCAGGAGTTTAAAGCCTTCCATGATAAGAGGTGTAATTAGCTCCTCAACTGCAAAGATTTTGTAGACGTCGATGTCTAAGCAGAAAAAAAACATTACTGCTCTAATTGGAGACATATGTTAAAAGTAAATATATTTCCCAAACCTGCTGTCTTCCAAGTAGAAGATGTCTTTTGAAGAAGGTTTAGCTAAGTACAGTAACACAGGACATCCAGTATGTCATTGAAATTAACAAAATGACTACTGTTACTAGCTCAAGGTGTTTTACATTAGATGTGAAAGAAATGGACTGATACAGAGGATAAATGATTTTCAGTGTTCCACTCATAAAAATGATAAGTATTGGTGGGTTAGGCTTATTACTCTGATCTGGTCAATGTGCACTCAATATATATCCATCCATGGTATTTATAAAATGTACTATTATTACCAGATAGTCAAAAACACTATGAAATCAAAAGTAGGACACATATGGAAGGATGAAAATTTAAAAAATAGAATCGTGGTACCAATGAGCAGAAAGGATATTAAAAAGAATCAGCATCTAAAATAATTAGTCTAATGTGATCCAAGCTAACCTGTTACTTTATTAGTGTCTCGTAATGTAAATAATTACTGATCTAGAAAATCAAAACCACAGTAAACATTTATTGATCACTATAGCACTTTTGAATAAGAAACTGTATTGCATAATTATGTTTAAAGTAATTAAGAATCTTAATATCCTTGAGATGATGAAGATTCAAAGAGCGGTAATGCTATCAACCTAGAAATTGGAGTTTTTGAGTTTGAGTCTTACTACAGTAGAGCTGATCTGGAAGCATGTGAAAGTATAAGTGGCGTTACATAACTAGGTATTAATATGCAAAAAATTCTGATTTTTGTGCTCAAGATACACAAGTATGTCATTACAGCAATGTTTCATAAATAAGCAATATTTCCATTTTGATTTAAATTCTAAAATGTAAAATGAAAATAATACTTAGTACTAAACTTTCTTTGTAAGTCAATCAGTGTGGATTTTTGAATGGTAGAAGAAATTTTTCTTAAATGTGCTGATTGATTTAGAATTCTGATAAATAAATAACTAAATCACACTGTTTCATATCCATGTTCTAAGTAGCCCTATGAAATATGAACCTAGAATGACTAATGTTATTAGCCCAAGGTTCTTGGTATTAAGACAGAAATAAAAATTGCTCTATTAAAATAAGATAACAAAAATAATAGTGAACTTAAAAAAATAGAACAGATAGATGTGGAAGTAAGAATATCAAGAAAGTGCCAATAAACAGAAGGTAAGACTTTAGGTCAGCAACCTAACTAGCATGAACTAACATCACACAAAAATGACCTCATTATGACAAAAACAGATATTTGCAGAGTAAAATATCCATGCCCATGTATTTAAAAATATAGCATTAAATTAATATTTCTTTCATTCAATTCATTTTTAATTATTATATTTTGGTAAGCTTATATTAGCCTTCTTTGCAAAAATCAGATATTTATAAAATTCACCCTTTGAATTAAAATGTTATATACACATTTTAAAGACCCAATCTACTTCAAAGTACTATAGCATTCTATAAAAAATAATTTCAAATTTCAAACCTATGAATAGAGAAAACTGTTTTGCTGTCATTTGAAACACTTTATTTGTTTTACTTAATTTCCTGTCTTTAGTACTCATATGACAGCAAGCCATTCCTCATTCTCAATAATGTATCTGAATGATAAAATGAGAAGTCGGTTGTATCTTCCTCAATGGTTAGATTAGTTGACAGCACAAATTGCAGTTAGCTCCATAGGTTCTAATGAGATGATAGGTCAGTAAAGATCTAAAGAAGATTGATGCTTGAAAATTTGGAAGTCAGCGAAAGCAGTTATCCCGTTTGGTGTTTCGACATAGCTTTTGCACCAGATCTTTTTACAATCCTTACGCAAATGCCGTAATATCTGAAATAAGATACTTAAATCAGGAACTAATCTCATACAAAAGGTCTTGCTTATTAACTTCTTAGGAAAAAAATACATGTTAAGAACCGGAGCCACTAGACTAACACTACTAAATATCGCTTAATAAAACTGCGCTGGCAATTTAATCCCAAATATAAATATTAATAGTTTATAGAAAATGTATTTCTACACATTAAAAGTATTTTCAAACTAGTCAGCATAATTCTGAATAACTAACTGATTTGAATAATGTTAAATAATTGATTAGATTGCTGTGACTAAAGGCAAAAGAATGTGATTGGGACGTACAGAATTCATTTAACCATGGTAGTTTAGGTGAACAAGTCGCAAAGTTTATATTCTATAATGGCATCTTGGGAACGTCATTTGTTTTCATTTTAGAGAAAACATACAGTAAATAAAAAGAATTACCTTTATTTTTACTTTTTAAAGTAATGTTTTCACATTTTTGTCTAAAGAATGTTGACCAGTTTTCATTCTCGTAAATAGTATGAAGATTTCCTACACTACATATAGCCACTGTTCGAGCTTTCCCATTGGGATATTTTCCCATTTTATTAATATGTATATATTCAATACATCATGTTTACATTGAACTTAAGTATTTTGTGCACATATATGTTGCATCAGAGTTTCCAATCCCCCACCCCTTGTGACCCTCTCATTTAGTTCTATGCAAAGACTGTATTCTAGGTTCCAGCCTGAAATGCCATCTGAATGTCCAGCATTTGGAGGCAGCTTTCAGCCAGAGCACAGAGGAGAGACAAAACAGCGTTTGGATCTTTACTGAGGGTCATGGTCTGATACAGTGTGTGGCATGTGGAACGTGTTTTCATCTGGTAATCTGAATGTAGCTGGTTCGACACGCAAAGAAAAGAAGAGACATAACAGTGAGGTGTCTTCGGGCTTAGCATTGAGATACACATGTTGAAGACAGGTTCCTAAAAATTGACATGAAACAGGAAAATATTAGAGGAAGCGATATCAGCAATTAGAAACATATGAAGCAAATGGTATAAATAATAACAGTAATAATATTCAGATTTTTATTACAACTAGGACTTCCTGAATATTATGATAAAGCTAATAATATAGCCAACCTAACACCAATAATTGAAAGGCAGTCATGATTTTTTTTTGCTTTATAATTTTATATATGATGTCTCTTTCCAGTGTATTGTATTACTTTTATATTATTTAAATTTTTATTGCTAATAACTATTGGTTGATCGACTCTACAATCCACATGTAATTTGTAGAAATTATTTCATATTTGATGAATTGGATTCTAAATGATAATTACATATATATATATATATATATATATATATATATATATATATATATATATCTGCTATGTGGATATACTTTTCTGATTGTTGAAATACATGGATTTTTGGACACTATAGTGAATCATAGCATAATAATCTAAGACCATGTTATATTTTTGTTGAAATCTATCTCCTATTAAACAAAGCTACTTAATAGAAATTACTTTTCTCAGTTCTAAGTAAATACACAGCCATAACAAGTAGTTCATATTCATTTCAATATATTTTGTTGATATAGTCACAGCAAATTATTTGGATAAAATTTTGGAATTAGTGAACAAATTAAGGAAAAAACATACTATGTACAATTTTGAAGCCAGCAATGAATTTAAGGAAAGAGCTACATCTAAGATTGTAATCTCTAAACCGTCAATAGATTTCACTAAAAAGACTGTTGAGAACCCTCTTAAGGAAGATAGTAGACCTTTTGTAAAGCCTAGCAAAGTCACCCAATATGTTCTATTAGAACGAGACAGTCAAAACCTTTTGAATTTTCTTCAGTTTTGAAGTTGATTAGCACTGTTTTAAGTTTATTCATCTTAATGCCAAGTTTCCCTGATTGGAAAAAAAAAGTAGGGGTTTAGGAAAAAAATGTTCAGTCTCTCATTTAGCAACACTGTAAACGTAGTTTAAATCTAATTCATCAAACTGTACAATGGTTACCACAAAATTAAACTTTCTCTAAAATTCTGATTTTTATGCAATAATCACAATGCATTAAAGTGACTTTTCTGCTTCGAAGATTAAATGTCAGACTCCTATACAGCTAAACTAGCCAGGCTATCTTAATCAGAATTAATACTACATCTCTCCATAAATATATGATATGAAGTTTGGGAAAATACTTGATTTCTTTGTTTCATTCAATACATGATATAAAAAATTTCTATACATGAAAGAATAACACATGAATAAGTCTAAATACTTTCAAATATAATAATAGAATTCTCAATTTAAGGGTTTTTATTCACGAAGCACATTGAAATATCCACTGTTATGGTTTAGATCTAACAATGTTCCTCCAAAGTTTCATGTAGCGCAGTGTATGGTGACGCAGATCTGTGGGGGTGTGACGCAGAACGTTTAGTTCTTGGCCTCCACTGCACGCCTCTCTTCTCTGCTTCTTGGCCAAAGTGTGGTGAACAGCTCTCCTGCGCCTTCGCATTGTTCCATGAGGCTTATATCTTGAAGAAGACTGACCATGGACTGAAACTCAACCCTGTAAAACTCTGCACCAAAATAACTTCTCATAATTTAAGCTGTAGACCTCAGGAATTTTGTCCTTGTGATGGGAAAGTAATTAATATAGTCACAAAATAATAACATGAACAATCAAAGAAGCAGAAAACAAAGAAGAAAAGGTGATGAATATCTTTTAGCCAATGCTTTGATTGTGATGATAATTTCTTAGGTACATGCAAATCAAAACTCTTCAAATTGTATACACTAAGTATAAGTAATATTTTTGGTTGTTAAGTGTGTAACATGTTGCCTACACCAGTTGTATCGTAGACTGTAGGTTGACCTATTAACTGAGATGTTTATGTTACTGAATTGTATGAAAATGAAATATTTTTAACAAGCCAAAGGTATATACATAAGGGAATGCTAACAGGCCAAGCACGAACATAGGAAAACAGGTTTATATATGTTGCATATTTATAAGTTTCACTTTTTGCAGCTTGCTTGCCAATTAGCTGATCTCCTCTGTACCCAAAAAAGCTTGCCATATCGTGTACTGTGAAGAAATACAAAACAAATGTAAGAAATGAATATTTCATAAAAAGAGAATGCCATCTTAAATAAAAATATACTAACATTGACAATACTTTCAAACCACTAATAAAAATATCAAACTCTGGGGCTAAGTCAAGTACCCTTCTATGAGCAGATGCTACCAAAAAAAATTTTTTTTAACTTTTACCTTAACTGGAAGTCTATCACCTGTTAAACAGAATTGCTTAAATGAATGTATTATCATACATCATGTTGTTAAATCTTTGAAAAAGTTTACAATTCTCCATTATTCTAAGCTACATTAATTGCTGTCAATTAGGATATGATATTTTGTTTTAGTTTCATAGGTGATTGTTAGCTGGACCTTATTTGAAATTATTCTCAGCATACATGGCAACAAGTAGCCATGGAAGAAAAAGTAAATAAAACCAAATGAAACGCAAAGTCATAGAAAGATGCCTTAGTGAGGTAAAAAGAGGTCTTGAATTCTAAGAAAAAAAGCTATGCTCCAGGCTCTTGTTAGAGTCACTACCAGATCTCCCCTGCTGTTTCTGTGTTTCCCCAAGATCTCATTTCTTTCTTTAGCAGCTGTTCATCAGACGTAAGTAAGCAACCCTACTGCTCCTAATAAAACCGTGTCATCATTCTTCAATTGATCAGTTTCCTCTCTGGGCATCCTGAATATCTTCTACTCTACTACCCTATCAGCCTTTATCTTGTTACATGCTTCATTCCTGTTTACTGATACACGTTTTTTTTCTTTTTATTTAAACATTCTACATTTAAAAATAATTGAATCCTCTCATCTTTAACTCTTTGTGCATATTTTTCTTCTTATATCCTCTCTCTTTGCAGCGTAGGCAACATCATTATTTTTATATACTATGTGGCAATCCTCGGTCACATCCTTTAATAATGCTTACCTCTGAGGGACTGTGGTTTTGCCATTTTTCATCTGTTCCGTTTTACCTTTTTCTCTGGGCATTCAAATATCCTTTCTAACTGAAAGACACATGAATGTTTATGCTTTTTTAATTATTTCATTTTGTTTTTTTTAATTACAAATCATTTCCATTATCCTCATTGTGCTAATTTTCCAAGTTGACAATTAAATTAAATATTTACATTACTGACACTGAGCATGTGATTTGTAGTAAAAAAAAATTCTTAAGTAACAGAAAGAAAAATACAGAGATTATAAGAAATCCCAGATCTTATAACCCCCGCATCAGTACATATTTATAATAATTTGTCTAATTTACTGGCCTGTTCATTGGAAAATAATGTAAACAAAGAGAAGTACTCCTTTTAATAAACATTTGAAATATTTTTCTCATTTTTTCCTGTCATATTAAAATTCTCTAATTTCAACTACGTTAAATTGATTTTTCAGCACACTTTACAGATTTTCAAGTAGTTTTTCAGTTTAGTTTTGGCAATGTTATACTGGAGCTTTCTCATATTTGATTATAATGATAGCCAATATTTTGATCATTTTATTATTATTCCATCCTAATGTCTTCCCCTTATACAAAAACATGCCAAGTACACTTTAAACTCAAAATCCATCCTTCCCGTTTATTTATCTGCAGTTTCACAGTTTTAATTCTGAGACTTTGGAATTTTTTATATTTCCTTGCCTCTTGCCAGCTTTATCCCTAGATGTAATCAACCACTGGAAATGCAAATTCCAATGAGAAAATAAATATATTGTATAAATAATAATGCTTACAAGTTATGGGTTCCTAAGCTGACTATAAATTGAATAAGTAAAGGAAATATTCTCCTATTTTTCTGTTTGTCTTTTCTTGGTTTTGCTCTTAGTTTAGTCATATTTTCATCACTGAAATACAATATGTAACAATTACAATGTAAATGATATCAAATTTAATATGGCTCATCACTTCAGAGGATTGAGTCTACAGTTAGCTACAGCGAGGGGAGAGGTAGCTGGTAGAAGAGTAAGAAATGGAAAAACTGCTCAGCCCATCACAACTGGGAAGCAGAAAAAAGAAACAGTAGCCAGGAGAAATGGGTCAGAAACCTGATAGAGACCCCCAAATCATCCCTCCAGGAGCCACACAGACCTCCCCAGCTGGGGATTACAAATTCAATGAGTGACTCTAATATTAGCCAAGTTGACAATCTAAAATAACTCTTCTATTTAAAAGTTACTAGTTGTACTTCCTACTTCACAAATTAAAGTGTGGAGAAGTTATATTGACTTTTGGAAAAATGAGTTTATAACATTGCTAAATCATCACATATTTATTTTTTCTAAATTAAAGAGCAGCTCATTTCTAAAGCCAGTATTTTTATCTCTATCCTTAATTTTCTTTATTCATTGGCAGAAATCAATACGGTATTTATTCAATATTAAAACATGATTTTTTACCTAAAATAAGTGTGAAATATAAATATTAACTTAACTTGAAGGAAGATTTTGATGCCAAATATATCTATCCACTAAGGTTTCTACATACTGTTTCTATATACATATTTGAATGTCCAGAGATACCACAATTGACAGTTACATCTAAACTTGTATGCATCTAATAACCCTCAATGTATCCAATTATCTAAATGAAAATATATGAAAATATTGATACAGCTAGAGAAATAATTTTGAAAATCAGTTATATTGAATGTGACATAAGTTACTTCTCTTGGCAATAATTAGGCAGATTCTGGACATGAGAATTTAGGAGACTGAGCTATAAAAATACCTAGCTTCATTGAATGCAAGCGTCAAATGACATATACAACAGCATGTCTTTAGTTTTTGTTTGTCAAATATTTTATTTTTTAAAATCAAATACAGGCAATCCCTAATGCAATAATTTGCAATTTTTACTTTCAAAAACATACAAAACCATGCACATAACACAATTTCATATTTCACATCAATAAATTACATACATTGTTTGATATTTTACTATAAAATAAGCATTGTGCTAGAGGCATTTGCCCAAATGTAGGCTAATGTTAGTAATCTGGGGGTATTTAAGAGAGGCTATGTTAAGCTATGAGGTTCAGTACCTTAAGTGCGTTAGATACTTTTATTCAACCACACCAATGTCCTTAAATAATATTTTGTGTTCTAATTATAAAGCAGCAAAATTTACAACTTGAATTACTTAGTTTATATTTTTCTACCTTCTTCATTTCAAGTTAAATACTCCTAAGGTAAGTCATATAATTCAGTGACCTTTAAAGTAAAATTGAAATATTTGATTTTACTACTTTTCTTGATCTCTTTTCCTCTCACCACATAAAGCCTATAAATGCCAGTGGAATTAATTGCCTAATTACAGGGAACAAAAACATTGCCTTTGAAACATTTCAGGTTTGTGTTACCTGCTGTGGAGCTTGTGGCTGACTACCTGACCTATGCAATCTGGATTCCTTAAAGAAAAATATAGTCTGCCTTGGATCACTCCCCCAGCCTTTATGTATATATATATATATATATATATATATATATATATATATATATATGTGTGTGTGTGTGTGTGTGTGTGTGTGTGTGTGTGTGTGTGCAACAAGGCTGCTCTGTAATTTTAGGTCATTTTATATTTCATAAGCTTAATCTGGAGACATTTTGATACTTGATCTCATAAACATTATATATACTCTCTAATAAGTTCCATTAGAGGCTTTAGTTTTTCTTGATACAATTTAACAATATAGTAGAAAAGTCAACAATAAGAAAAATACATATCATACTAGGATATGTCACAATAATACACATTTTTCTGCAAGAAAATTGAATGAATTTGATCAACAGGCTGCACCAACGAAATGTCTACCTGGAGCACATCCACAATTATTTTACCACATTTTTGTAAGTGAACTATGGACCTGTGAGAACCTTTTCTGCAGGAGACCCCCTGTAGCATGCACCTCCGGGGTCAATATTCTTCATTAAGTCGCTAAAGATCATTTGCAGTGTCATTGCAGACCGTCTAAAATGTTGAGACACATGGAATGAAGTTGCCGGAGATGCTACAGGGAATGAATATCAGCAGGACACAAAGAAAATTTTCAGTTCTTAGCCAAGGCGTCTGTGTGTAATTCTGACTGATTCTCAAAATTTTTCCTGGAGAGAGTCCTATTCAAAGTAGAAAAATGTTTGGGCACAGCATTATTAATTTTTATAACAATATGCACATAAAAGTGTGTTTCTTCTGCAACTTCTATAGCCATTGAAAGTATGGACTTGCTCTAACATAATGGATGCTGTGAGTTACAACAGCAGTTCCTTGACATTGTCAGTGGCGGAGTCCTGCTTATGTGATTAAATAACACTCCAAATTGTTACTGAGGTATTAGGATCTTCCTGTTTTTGAGGCCATTATCTATTCATTTTGATGAGTTCTTTTATGATTTATGATTATTTACCTACACGGAATTAATGTATTAGCTTTCTCTGCTCACACATGGATGTCGAAAGTAGACTATGAAACACGTGCTCTTACAGAAAGTAAAGTATGATCTAGCATTTGACGTCAAACATGATGTAAAATATTCAGAATGTTAGTTGGGTCTGGTGGAGCAGGCCTGCAATGTGAGCACCTTGGAAGGCTCACCGGCACAAACCAGTTTGCTTAATTTAGCACAGTACAAAGAACCTGTCTCAAAATCAAAAATAAAACAATGCACTGTGCCCCCCCACACACACACACACATATGTTGTGATGCCAAAATTAAGCTGTGTAGGATGCTCCGTGGTACTTTGAGGTGGAGAAAAGCTGCTGCTGAGAAGCTGTTAAAGTAGAAAGGGAACGGGATATTAATTGCTAAATCTATCAATGAAAATGTTTAGCAGCTGCATATTGGCTTGAATGGAGTCAGTCATTTTAGCCATATTGAGTATGGCATTAAGGTTTCAATAATCCGTAATGAAATGTTGTTCCTTATTGTCAGGTGTAATTCCAAAACAAATAGTGTTGTTAAAAAGAGAGAGTAGAGGCTATCACCTCTCTTCTAAATTCCTTTCCTGAAGTCTGTGTTTGTCTTTATGTGGGGCTATATTAGCTAATTGACCAGGGAGAAAGAGCCCTCATTTCCAGCTTCTGCAAGCTGATTTTATGTTCCAACCATTTAATTTCCTCTTAATGTGATAACAAAATGGGTCATCAATACAGGTAAACTATGGAGTGTATAGTCAGGCAACACAGAGATCATCAAAAAGTCTATCTTCCTCCTTGGATAATTCCAAGTGGATGACTTCAGTTTGGTATTACTGGTCATCAGAAAAATATAAATTAAAATCACAAAGGAATATTACCTCACCCTGAAAGATGGTTTACTGTCAAAGGAAAAAACAGGGTAACAAGTTCTGGAGAAAACATGGAAGTAAACAGAGCACTTGCACACTCCCGGGTGAGCTGTGAATTCATATGACCATGGCGAAACCTGTACAGGGGTTTATCAAATAGTAACTGCAGAAGTATCATATGATCCAGAAACCCCACTTGTAAGTATATATATCTGAAGGATGTAAAGTCAACATGTTAGAGACATCTGCTGTCTTAGTTACTATTTTTGTTACTATGACCCGGTATCTGACATGCAAATTAGGAGAGGAAAAAAGTTTATTTTAGCTCTCACTTTCAATACGTCACAGTATATTCATGAGAGGTGGTGACAGTGGAAGCCCCTGTAGGACAGGTGACTGTACTCTAGTTCTGAACGTGTCTAAACACTGGCTACAAATTCTAGATTCCTATCAGTACAATAGCACTGTGGAAGGATCCTGGTATAATCATCTCTATTATCTTTATAAATATTTTTCAGCTATTTGCCAATTCTATTTCTCTGAATTTATTTTTGATGAAGGACAACAAGGTAAATTTTGCACATGCTAATGGGCTAACATGTAATGGTCAGTGTCCATATGCATTGCATAATGTTTAAATGTATCTGTTTCTACAGACATTTGTAAATAATGGTAAAATTTTAAAACCATTTGTGGCATTCTTCCAAGCCCAGTGTGTTACTCTTATCAATGTCCCTGTGCTATAGAACCGAACAGCAGAACTGTGTTCCTGACTTTATTACCCCTCAGTTGCGCTTTGCCCTCCACTCACTCCTATTTCTTTTTGATCTTCCCCATGTTACATTGACCTGACTGTTTTGTGCATATACAAAGCAGGGCAAAATTGCAAACCCTTCCTCTCTCCCTTTTGACGCTCCCACACTCTCCCTTCCCCTCTAACTCCCACTAATTCCTCCCATTTAGTTCCATTAAGTGACTGTATTCTGAGGGTCTCATATTACAGAAACCATTTGATATTTAACCTTCTGTATCTGACTTTCTTCACTGAGCATGATGATCTCAAGTTGCCTCCATTTATCCACAGAAGCCTCAAAGCTACCTGTCTTTATACACAGGCTGTGCCCGATTCTGTACAAATACCACATTTCATGTGTCCATTGGTTTGTCGATGGGTATTTCTGTCTCCCACATTTTAGCTATCGTTAGTTGTACTACTATGAGTATGAGTATGCATTTCTAATTTCTTAATGTACTTAAAGCCTCTCCTTTGGTATGACCATGTGTATACCCTTGTCTGAGCACCTCTAAAGAAAGTGTTCTTCATATTATTTAAGTATCTTCTAACACCATGCTTTGGGAAAAAACTATTTGTGTCATACCATAAGATTGTGAGAAAAAAGTAAATTTTATTATTACTTTCTAAATAAAGTATTACATTTTCAGTCAGAGAAAAAGGCAGCCACTCGCAAATTTTATATACTAGCTCATTCCTTTTAGTTTGAAGGGATAAATAATGACTGCTGGGAGGATCATGTCAACCTGATAGGATTGAGAAGCACTCAAAGTAGAGCTACAGGTGTGTGCAATTGACTTGTGGGCCAGAAAATGAGAAAAGATTACCCATCGTGGGTGCGGATGGCCCAACCAGCCGGAACTAAACAAAAAGGAAAGAATTTTAAAAAATAAATGTATCTTCTCCAGGGTGAAGTCTGATTTCATCATCATCTCTGGACATGAGTCACGCTTGCCTTCACGTCACTGATCTCCACCTCGTATTCGCTCCAATCTTCAGACCTTCGTCTTCACCTTGGAAAAATAGTAATTCATGGCACAGAATAGCCATGGCTGCTGTACAGTCTCAGACTCGTGCTCCTCTGTCTCACATCTGAGCTGCTACTGGACCCTCCAGTTCTCGCCCACGAGCATGACTATTTTAGAATTTCTCCTTGGCTCATCAGCCTTCTAGATGATATTCCTTTTATTCATGTATATTTTGTACTAAATCTGCCTCTCTAGAAACTTATCAATATCCAGATATAGTTAGATCTCTTGTATGGATACTCAAAAAGCTCCAGGATTCTCTATAGACATAACAAAGTTCCAAGAGTATTAAATAGATTTTCATTTAAATATATTATTCATGAAACAGTAACCCAACTTGCTTTAGTTGACTTAACAAATACAGTGATTTGTTTTATTGCTGGATTACATATTGTCTGTTGTTTTGAGAAAATAGGAGTAAGAAAGATAATTTTTCATTACTATCGACAGAGGCTTCTCCTAATATATAGAACTTATACCTGTTGGATAATCTTTCATTTGTTAGAAGTTGGTGAAAATACACTAATTTTACAGGTAGGAAATTTTTTTTTTTTAATGCAAACAACAGTTTATTGAACTAAAGAAAAAAAACTAAAAAGGATAGAAAAGCCTTTGGCCAAAAAGCCAAGAGGAAATGCAATCAGTCCTCATTAGAGAAAGAGAAAGAAAAGAAAAACTAATATATCATTGAAAGGTTAACTAATACCTTGGAAATAAAAACTAAACCATATGAAGGAATATTTTTAAATGTAAGGCTTTAAGATAACTTCCATCAGTGGTAGGAGGGAGACCACTGAAAAAGAATTGAAAAGTATTTTGATGAGAAAAATGGTGAGGCTACAGGTGACATTCATTTTTAGTTTCAAATTGTAGCCTGTCAATGAGTGATCTTGAAGATACACTATGACTGTGACACCAAGTTATAATTGAAGTGTAGCTGCCAAGGTCAAGGTGCTAATTCATCGTGAGAAGGCTACCACTATTTTACAGATCTAGCTTTAGCTATAGATGCATTGACAGAACTAATCTCTCGTCTACTATTGAAAGACTTTCTATGACATCTCAGAATGTTCTCTCATTTAAGAAGTGAAGATCCCTGCATGGTCCACGCATCTTTCACGGGCTAGTCTCCTGGAAGAGACAGTCTGATAACATCTCATGCAGTTTCTCTGTGGTTCAGCATTTGGTGTTGATCCTGAGCATGTTAATTTTAACAAAATTATTAGTTCCTTTAAAGTTTAAAACTAAAAAGCTTTGGCATGAATACCTCATGAAACTTATCCTTACAAGATATTTAAACAGTAATTGCATCTCTTTGCTTCTTTATAACAGTGATTGCCAAATTATAGTGTTCCTTGGAAAAATCTTAAAGAATTGCTAAAATACACATTTATGACACTCATATCCAAAGATTCTGATAAAGTGAGTAGTAGGTCAAAACTAATTTTTTAGTACTTTTCTAAGATATTATAGTTGGAGGAATACATGTTGATGATTACTACTTTATGGGTGAGAATTTGTTGGAAATTTTGTCTTCTAGAGATGTACTTTTGCAACAAGGATGAACAATATACTTTTTTTTTATTGCGCACAAGAATTGCATTTTAATTTCCAAAGCTGTTTAATAAAATTCAGTGTTCCCAGAGCACATGGTAAGCATTAAGCTAATGTTCACTGAAGAGTAAACAATTATTTGAAACGTAATTGAGACCCAGGGGTGAAATGAAGTCATTGTTTTTTAGTTGCTCTTCCGCTTTTGGGACAAAGTACCCAAGATTCACAGCTCAAGGGAGAAAAGATTTATTTTAGCTCACAGTTTCATTCATGCGTGGCTAGCAATTGTGGAAGCACATGGTACAGACATAGCTGTTCATGGCATGGGAGACCGGAAGCAAAATGAGAAGAGGACGGACGGAACCAACGTATACTCTTCCATGTCCCAACCCATGCCATCGGAGTCAAGCCCCGGTCTTTCCACACTAAGCCCTTTGTTCTTTCCCTTCTAGGTCACTCTCCCAGTAAAGTGCCAAACCCCAATAATCATCCTGTAGTTCACTCCTTCTCAACAGGGTGCCACCTCTTAACCAAACATGATTCCACAATTATTAAACAGCATCCTAATAAATGAGGCCTTTGGAAGACCACCAGATTCAAACTATAGTGCACCATGAAAACATCTATTTTGTAAACATGTTCCGTAGAAATGAATACATTAAAAACACAAGACATCGCTGTTTGTGATATAGAAAGCAAATTTTTATTTGAAAAAAAATCCTGTTTCAAAGGTTACGTGAGCAATGTAACTTGAATGAGAATTTTGTTCTGATATTGCACATTTATTATTTATATTATATTATAATTGAGACAGAAAATCAATTAAGTATAGTGATTTAGTTGATACATGAATTTAAGAAAGTTTCTACTTTTAATGAATTGCTTTTGTCTGACCACTTGGTGCCTATGATACCTGGAATAATTTTTAAATATAAAAGTAGTTTAATGAGCTTAAAAACTGCAATAAAAATATGCCCATACTATGCATTAAATGAGGCAACACTATCTTATTTGCTCTGGCAAAAAGAATATGAAGTACTTATTGTATTCATTAGATCATATAAATATTTGATGTGATTGCTAAGTCCTAAATGTTAAAATATTTTTGTTAATAATAACAGGAGATTCTTAAAGCTATAAAGCTTAATGGTATCAAATAAATCTAATATTTTAAGAACTGAATCTAAACCTATGTCTATGAAAATATATTGATGATTAATTAACATTATTTTCTGAAAAAGCATGAATACATAAAAGGAATTATATGGTTCTCTGCTTTTAAATGAACAATTATATAAAACGAATTGAATGAATTTTCAAAACTATTTTAAAAATGAAATATGGAGCTGTCAGACATACTGACTCATAGTACAGACATACTGATCAACTATCTTTCAAATTATTTGTTCTATTTTTTTCTCACCAATACTTGAGAAATGCACCAATTTGCCAAAACGTCCTATTGGGGTTTTATTTGGTGCAATAATTAAATATATAGAAATAGATCGTACAACATTTTCAAAAATAGTGCATGGAATTTACCCATAGCTAGTGTTAAAAGCTACATTCTCACAGGCATTTTTGAGTCTTCTTTAGAACCAATATAAAAACTATTTTAGAGAAGAGAACAGGGGAAAGTAGTCAACAAATCATTACTATTTAAAACACTTTGTTTTTCTTAATTAAAAGCTTAATTCTACTATATTATGTTTTCTGCTCTCTTGAAAGTATTGAAGTATTGCTCTTTCCATGGAGTAGTCCAATTACAGAAGACCAATTATTTTTGTTGCAGTGGTAAAGTAGAAAATCTTTACGGTATAATTAAAGTGTCTAACCAACTGCTGTAAAGTGATGGAGCTTAAAACATGTCAACAAAATTTCTGTCGTTCCCTCTCAGTATGTTCCGGTGTCTTCATAACAAATATGGATCGTCAATGTCTCCTGTAGCGTTCATAGTCTCAAGCTTACCGCATTATAGAAACCAGATACCCTAGAATATTGAGAATTAAAAACAAAGCAACATCGTAACTGTGAATAATTTAATTTATTTGGTCTCAATTTACATAAATTGGACATCTGTTTTAATGTTATTTCAATGACAATTAAATGGTATACTACCACCTACTGGCAAATCTTTCTGCTTAAGAGAAATAGTTTTTTTTTAAATATTTTTAGAAAATGCCAGGATGCTCTGTGATTATGTTATGGTTAAGTGAGGTATGTAATAAGTACCAAAATCCTGCATCTGGTGTTTTCATAGCTGCTCTACACTTTGTCTTATTTACTTTCACATGTTAGCATGTTCACAGGAAATCATTACTGTAGGTGTGTCTGTGGAGAAAAAATGCAATTTCATTTTTAGGTGAGAAAATAAATTTTACAGACAATGGAGTAATTAATGTTCTAGATTGGTCATTAATTTTTTAAAGAAAATACTTGAACAAATTAATATTTTTAGGAAACTTAATTATTTAATGTAGCTATATATTTGAATTAATTTGCATTCTTTTCAAGACTATATCAAATATGGTAGAGATTTGCAGTTTGTCCAACAATTAGTCTTAATTTAAACACAGAACTATTGATTATCTTAACAAAAATATTTATTTGATATAAAATATGCTACAGTTATTAGAATATTGTGTCAAATGTTGGGGCACAAGCCTCCTGATATAGTGAATTAACACAACTTCAATGACTTAAAGCTAACCATATTTTTATCTTACATTTGAGATATAGTTCTCCTAACTAAAAGCTTTTTGAAAGACCGAGTCCTCCTGGAAGCTCTGGGAAAAGATTTTTTGGCTTTTCTGCTTTCTAAAGATGGCACATTTTCCTTGGATTTGAGCCCCACCTCCATTTGCAAAGCCATCTGCAAATTACCTTCAAGTTACATCCTCCTGGTCCTCTTCTGGTATTATATCTCTTTTTTCAACATTGACATTCTGGTCTCTTTCAATAACTTGTGATTACATTACCTCTTTCGGTAATTCAGGATAATTCTTCCATTTCACAAATCCTTCATTTAATAACATCTAAACTATTTCTTTTGCTATCTAAGGTAAAACATTAGCTAGCTACAAGAATTAGGATAGGGTTTCATGGAGGGAGTGAGCAGTTTTTCTGCCTCAGTATGGTTGGATTTATTCATGATGCTGAATATTTGCATTTCTGAAAAACATTTTTGTTTTGCGAAATGCAGTTTTTTTTAATTGAATTAGTTTTTTTTTTTTCTCTTTGGTAAAATGTTTAGTCTGACTAAATTTTCCATGTACATGTGTCCTAATCTGCTCTCATAGCTCTACTGTGGGAAGAAGCATGTTCGCACATCCAGGGTTTCCTTTCTGATTAGTCTTTTCAGCAACACTGGTTGTCCACCCCCAAATGTCAGTGATTCTGCCCAGCAGACTCTAGGTACAACTCCTTCTGAATTCTGGGAGACTTTGGGGTACTTCCTGGCTACCTGTTCCTTATGCCATAGCCCAGAAACTACCTGGGGAGGACAATCATAGGACCTAAGTATTTTGTTTGCCAACACAGCAGTTAGTAGATCTTCTTGACTCTTACACAACCTCTTTTGAGATACTATGTTTTGCAAATATAAGATAAGTGAGTTTTTTCAAATAAATCTAATATCTATTATTCTGTAAAAACTTTTATTTTATAAAAATGAAATTGATATGTCTAAGAGCAAAACTTAAAGTTTACATGAATCTTGAGCATGTTGTGACCATACATATCACGGTAAACTTACAAATCCTTCCCCTCTCTTCTTCAACCCTCCCCACCTGCCTTTCCAGTTCCCGTTATTTCCCACATTAAGTTCCATGAAATAATTGGTAACAAATTTTCAAGTCAACTAGTACTCAGTATCATTTACTTATACTTCTAATTTTAGTGTTTTACCTTGTCTTCTCTCTAAACCTGTCTGAAATATATGTTGTGAATACTTTAAAATAAATTGCAAGCCTTATGATTTATGACTGCTTAAATCTTTCATATATATCTCTTGAGAAAAAGAAAACTATTTCCATTGAACAATAAGTTTATTCTGACTTCTCGAGGGTATAAAATAAAGTAGCTTCTTTTGAATTGTCTCATATTTTAGTTTACAACATTGGAATTTATAAACATTGAATTTATAAAATGAACATTTCAGAATTAAATTAGGAGACAGACACTGGGTTAATTCGGTCCAAGGTAAATAGAATCTGGCACCCTGAAGCAGCAACACTCCAACCAGCTCAAAATCTGAATGGCTCGTACCAGTAGAAAGGTAATGGCAATAGTGAGACCTGAGGAACAGCCTAAAATAGGAAAGACTGCATCAATTATATGTTGAAATACAAATGTTAGGCCTCGATGTATCAAAGACTAATAAAGTTTAAATTAACTATTTTTTGGTCACAAAAGTTTTTATTTGCTCTGCTGTAAATATTGAATATAATATTTCAGAAAAAAATTAAAAAGCCCAATTCACAAATCAGCTATAGATTGAAGGAATGCTAACTTAAAACCATTTCCTGGCCATTGGCTTAGAGATAGGAAATTTTTTATTTAAAATTGTTATGTGAAACAGTAAGAATCGATTGTTGACCCTATCTGTATAGCGAGTAGAGAAAAAGAAGACTCAAATATGCTTGAAAATTCTCATCACATGAGGCTTTACTTATTGAGATAAGAAATACAAATGAGTTTTGTGTGTATGTATAAGGGTTATGAACATGAACTTTGCCTTCAAGAGTGAGAGTTGATATTAGATATCCTTTGCTATTTGACAAGTTACTCCCAAAATTAACATTTGAAAATACTTATTTCAGGGGTGGAGAAATAGTACAGAAATTTGGTTGCTTAGCAAGTCCAAGGCCCAGAGTTCAGCTCTCCAGCACTACATAAACCTGGCAAGATGGAGGAGTCCATCTGTCATCCCAGCACTTGGGAGGCTGAGGCGGAAGGATCACTGTGAGATTAAACCCAGCCTGAGCTTAAGAGTAAGTTCAGAACCAGGCTGAACTACAGATCAAGATCCTGTCTCAACAATTATTTCAATTAATAATATACTGCTTTGAATATTTATTGCAAAGAGAATTCTAATAACTCCCAGAAGGGTGTCACAAAGAACAATTACTACAAATGCAATGTTTTCCATTCACTGTAAACATATTTATTATCTCACATAGTTCCTTAGGCCCAAGGATATGAGAGAGGTTTAATTGTATGGTCTGAATTTAAGTCCTTTTATAATATGCAGCCGTTATGACTTCTGCTTAGTGAGATCAATAAAATGCAGAGGTAAAAATATTGCATGCTTTCTCTAAAGAGAAATTCAAAATAGAAATGAGTGAAAGACCAAAGTAAAAAGATGATGAGAAGAGGATAGATTTTGAGGAGAGGAACAGAAGACATGCAGAATGGAGGAATGGAGGCTACAGGACGGTGGGAAAAGGGAAGAAAAATGATTAAGATGTGATATACCAACTTGCGGGTTAGTACTAATATTGCAAACACATACTAATGAACACAATAATTTTAGGAGATAAAAGATACTAGCTTAGGCTACAATGTTCTGAACAGGACTGAAATGCCCGCTTCTAAGGTGACACACTGAAATGGTGATGCCTTAACAACATTTATTAACAACACTTTAGTCCTTTATCTCTTTTTCTTTTTCCCATCATTTTTATCAATATATGTGCGATGCATAATATTTACAATGAAATATTTTGTGCACACATATGTCACATCAACTTTATAACCCCAGCAGTGGCAATACTAAATGTAACACTCTCACATAAGACTGAGAAAATTGAATTCACACTTAGAATATTTCAATGATTTAAAGTTTTTAAAAATGGTAATATGTTAAAAATATATTTAGGTCATCAAGAACTTGTAGTATATTTGGAAATACTTGGAGAAATCCTATCAGATTAACTGATACAGGTACTTCTCTATAAATAATACTTCAAATTTATAATTATATATGCATTTCTATATTTTAATTAGGTAATTTCAAAAGGGTGAGTGTTTTTTGAGAAATAATTACTTGAAATTTATCTTAATGCCATTTAGCTATGGGCTTAGAAGCCACTAAAACTGTGTGAACACGTTCACAAAATACTCATGCTTTCATAAGTGCCCACATTGTTGATAAACTCAAAACAAGCTTTCTACCACTGTATTTGCTTACAGTTATCTGATTATAAATATTCTCCATCACTGAAATTGAATATTCATAAAAAGAAATTAAATCTCAGAGCCATGCATGGTTAATTGTATTCTTGAATCAATTTGACTTAGCATTTAAACTAATTTTCTTGGTAGAAGAAAGCAGCCTAACGTTACCAGAAAGGCGTTTAGTCTTTAGAAAAGTATAATTTGTTTTAAAGCAGAGCACTAAGAAATTTTAAGATACTCGCCTGTTTCTCCACTTCCCAAGTCCTTCCTGACCACCCATAAAGATCTTTTGAAATAATAAACAATGATGTGCGGCAACAAATTAGGACAAATATTATGCAGCACAACATGGAGACAGAAGGAGTGGTCATAGTAATGTGGTTAATATTTACATTAAAATATAGCAATAAAAGACATAGTGTCGGTGATGCTCCTCAAAATACCCTCTCTCACTTTAAACACACTGAGCTTGTTCTCATCAGGCCCTAAGGGGATTGTGGACAGCCTCTTTTCCCAGTGTCTTTAATTGAGCTGTTTTGGCTGCCTGGGTATCTTGAAACCACTTAAAATGTTTAACTTGCTGGGCAGAATGACTCAAGCCTGTAATCCCAGCACACAGGAGGCTGAAACAGGAGGATTGCCATGAGTTCAAGATCATCGTGGGCTCCGTAGTGAGTTCAAGACCAGCCTGGACTACAGATTGAGAACCATTTAATTTTCGTGATCATTTTGATCCCGGGAAAGAGTCAAATGCTGCACAGTGCTTGATCCAATAAACAGGGCTGATGAGGACATAGCACATTATTTTTATTGAATTGTGCTTTAGCTATTTTCAATTAATCCAGAACATCAGGACATCAGGAAAGCCATGTAAGGCTCTTGTGAAGAAGGGTATCTGAATTGCTTCAGAGAGTGACCAAATTATGAGACAAATGGATTTGAAGCAGAGGAGAATGTTTTGGGAGGAATTAACGTCAATGTGTATTTTACTATATTAAATTCATTATGCTTTTTTTAAACAGTCACTGTAGCCTTTGATTACAATATACTACCACATAAATAAAGATTATCCAAGTCTTTATTAAATTAAATGCAAGTCATTTGCAAGATTAGTATGAATCTTTATGCATTTATGTAATAACATATTGTTTTCTCACAGACTTCTAATCACCCTGATTCATTACAGCTTTAAAGTGCTTTCAATTTAAAAAAAAAAACTGAACTCTTATTACATCGAAAGATGCTAGTAATAGGTATTTGCAATATTTTCTGCAAAATTCCTTCAATTTTTTTCTTTAATCCTCACTGGAGCTGAACCTCAGGGTAATTGTTATCAATATTCAAAATTTTGGGGTCTGACCTCTAGACGTGTGATGTCATCAAATTGCAATGAAATGGTCACTTATCTATGTGTGTTTTATTGAGAAATTAAAAATCTTGTGATGCTAGAGAAACACTCAATTTGGCTTAGAAAAAAAACCTAAGCTTTTATAACTCATAAACATGTAATTGAATATAATTTTCCAAACTATAATCAAAAGTATAATCAAGCTTTGGTATCTTATAAGTAAACACCTTGCATTTCTGTCAGACCGCATTTCTTATATACAATGTGGTTTTATATGCCTCATTATCATTATGAAGGGTGACACGTTAAGCTGTCAAGGACGCGGTATGGTAATGAACAGATAATTTCAGATCAATTGCAATCAATCAACATTATCATAACTTCTCAGACTTTCCCTCCTCAGATTATCAACTTAGACATTATAATGTTGTTAATTAATGTATACAGGTTTGATGGACCATTTTTCTAACATAATTTAAGATCATGCTGAGAATTTAAAGTGAAATCAATCATTTTGTTATTTCAAAGACAATCGTGCCTTCATGTATTCTATTCAAGATAAAAATTTAAATAATTACTATTAAAATGTGATAGCACATATTATTTCAATCCTTTTTCAAAAATATGAAAAGAAAACAAAACTCATGCACCAGGGCATAGTGTATAATGAATTTACGTAAGACCATGAAGAATACTTAACATCTTAAAATTGTATGCATAAGTATTTCCAAGGTATTTATATACCTAAGATTCACCTATGTACTACAAATAAAAGCTTTTAAGACTATTCTAAAATTAAAATGATATAATATATATCAGACATATCACATCCTGAATTAGTGCATGATGTATGTTGATGGACATATTATAAACCAAAAATCTAATGACCAGAAAAGAAGCTTAGATCTGACCACCAGACAAGGGACAAGAAGTGACTGCTACCAGAGACAAGGACGATGCTGAAGGTCAGTATTGAGATGGAAGGATGAGCACAAAACGAAGAGATCATTTCAGCAACAACAACTTTTTCTTCAGTTGTATTCAGGTTTAGTTACTTGGTTTACATTCATGTAGTTTTGTATTCACATTTTTATGAATTATTCACCTTTTTTATTTTCCTATTTCTTTGAAATATGCTAGTTTTGCTAGTTTCAATTGTGTATACTTAAAGAATGTCTTTCAAAGGAACTTAACATCTACTAAATAATTGGCAAATTTTAAGAAAATGGACTTTAATGGGATTGAAATAAAATGAAAGGAGGAATAGAAATACTTGGAACCACAAATATTGAACCTGGAAGTTATCTTCAAAATATTCCAGTGTAATCAGGAGATACTTGTGTATCAAGGTTCGGCAAAAAAGTCATGATTTTATGAGAAATATATTACTTCTGATTTTGGAAGATTGTAGGAAATCTACCATAAAAGGTAAAAAACAGTGGGGAGGCATATCTCTCTTGTGTCTCTCCCGTTTTTAGTTTCAAAATATTTATTTCTAGCATATAGAAGTAGCATTGAAATTACAAATTATACGTGGCAAAAAATTCAATTTAACCATTTTAAAGCGTATACTTCACTGGCATTAAAAACATTCAGGAGCTGTAAAATCACCACCACTATCAGTACCCAAAATCTTTCATCACCTTCCACAAAACTTCTCTATGCATGAAACATTTTTTCTAATTCCTTTCATTCTTTGAGAATCTCTAGTCTCCTGTCTCTGTGAATTCAGCAATTCTATCAATGCAAAATAATAATAGTATTTGTTCTTTTGTGTCTGGTTTATTTTCCATATCATAATATTTTCATGGTCCATTCCTTTTTTAGCATGCATCAGAAATGTATTACTCTGTAAGACTGAATGCCATTTAAGAATTTTTTTGTGCATCCCACATTTTATTGATTTATCTGTTCAGAAGAATTTAGGATGTTTATACTTTTTGTCTATTCTACATAATACTGCTATGAATATTGTTATTTGCTTGAATTTCTACTTTCATTTCTTTGCTACATACCTCAAAGCAGAATTTCTTGGGAAAATAAATGAATCTACTAACACAGGCCAGTTTATTCAGTTCCTTCAACAGCCAATATTAAGCTATTATAAAGAATACAGGCAGAATTTTGACCCATGATTATCAGGTGATATTATTTTAAGGTCAAAAGACTGAATAGTTTATAGCTTTTGCTATATGAAGAGGAAAAGAGAAATTAAACACATTCTCTTGCAGTTTGGATCTGGAACTGGAGTGTCCCCAAAAACTTCATGTACCTATGGATACTGTGTATTGTTGGGAAGTAGGACCGGATTGGAAGGGGCAGTTGCTTTGGGCTTGACCTGACGGGGTGTGTGCTGAGTCAACCCTCTTTGCCAGACTTGGCTTGCAATGCCATGGGAGCTGCAGCCACTTCTACCTACACCATGTGCTTTCACTGTTGCAGGCTGCCCATGGATAGACTGGGACCTTTCAAAACTGTGAGCTAAAATAAACATTTCCTCCTCTAAATTTGTGTATGAAAAGGGAGCTAAGACACATTCATATTGAAAAAGGCTTAGGGGCTAGAGGAAAGGCACACTGTTAAAGTGCTTGCCTAGCAAGCACAGGCCCTGGGTTTGATTTTCCAGAACAATTTAAGGCAGAAAGGAATCGTGGTGCGTGTTTGTAATCCTAGCATTAGCACCATGAAAGAGGCTGCAGGAGGAGGACTACCACGAGTCCAAGTCTGGATTAAATCGTGAGTTCAGGACCAGCCTGGGCTACAGAGCAAGATCCTGTGTCTATCTATCTACCTACCTATCTATCTATCTATTTATCTATCTATCTGTGAAAAAGGCTTAGAGCTGTGATTTGCACATGAAGAGATCCACAAATGGAATTCCCAAACAATTTCAAACCTTGCTGTATTAGCACATTCCTTTAGCAAAGCTACAGAATGTAAGACCTCTTTCTGAAGAGTGTCTTCTTTAATGTGTTTGTTTTGCTTTGTTTTGTTGTTTACTGCAAGAAACAGGACTCTAGACAGTATTTGTCTCAGTTGTTATTTTTGTAGGTTCTAGGAGAGCTGTGCTTCATTAATCAGTGTGTCAAGAGGCTTAGTGAGCTATTAGAGTTGAAGAAATAAATCAAAAACTGCTCATTTGAACCTAGCTAATACCCTTTCTGGCAATTTTATGTGAAAATGTGATTGAACATGGATGACAAAAATAAAAAAAGCAAGTCAAATTATTTCCCTTGAGACTAGGATAACAATATGATTATCAAGTTGCCCAGATGGTGAAAAAAAAGAAGCGTGAGGAACTCAACTACTTTAAATGTCACAATACTTGTTTGATAATGGGATTACTTCCTAACAGAGCTTTTGATTTAAGATTCAGCCTCTTTCCTCTCTCACTCCACTTTCGCACATCTATTAATTTAATTTGTCATTAAAATGCTATCAAATGGCATCGTTTGTTTTGTTGGATCAGGATCTGAATGTGGGAAACAATGTGCAGATTTTTTAGTGTACTTCGAAATGCATCGTAATTTCACTTGTCTGAGAAATTGATCTGCACGTGCAGCATATTGGGATCATTTTTGATTCCTTAATCCACCTTTCATTGTCTTTTCCCCTTTCCTTTCTCCATCTTCACAAGTCTGCCTTTCTGTTTTCTATCTTTCCATTTCTGTATTCTTTATTTATTCATGTTTTAATATTTCTATACAAGAGAAACCATACAATGTATAGCTTTCCTGGTCTGACTTGTTCATTTAATATTATGGGCTCCAGTCCCATTTATTTGCATGTGAATGACACAATTGCATTTTTCTTTGTGGCTGAATAATATTTTATTTTTTATATATATTTTAAAAGCCTGCCATTTACTTTTTGAGGCTGTAAAGGGATAATAAATAAAATTAAGCTTTTAAGTGGTGACAGGATGCCCTGTACTGAAACTTGTTTCCATTTGTAAAGTTATTTTATATTAAGATTTATTGGAAGTAAGCAAGGATATTTGCCTACATCACTATCCACATATAATACAACGCTTCTCAAAATTGAGACATTACAAAACAATGATCACAATGCTTAAACAGAAAATAAATGGCAAGTGTGTTATTCAAATGCAATTCCCTTTTGGAAGTAGGTAAATAGAATATCGCACAGCAATGTCCCAGAATAAACATCTCCCATTACGGATGATCCATGTTTTGAAATGAAGGAGACCGATCCTTGAGCAAAATACATGCAGATTATGCAAAGTGGGATGATGAATATGCTCATTTCTGTTGAGTTCTCAGTGCTAGCGGCCTCTCTTTCCATCACAGTTGAAGGTGAATTGGAATGATGCCTTATCATTTTTCTACTTGAAAGCCTTGGTTTTCCTCCATGCTGGAGGCCGAATCTGGATCAGTCAGGTTTGTGCCTTTCCAGTTTGGAAAAAAAAAAAAATCCATCAATACAGAAAACAATTATTTGATAAAATGTAGAAGTAATTGGCATGGCCACGATGTTTACTTCTGCCTAGCTTTTCATTGCTAACATGGACTTCCTGGTGATCCTTTCAGGATTGGACACCAATCCCAGAAAGCAACTGTTTACTGTAAATAAGATAGTTGTATATACAATTGGGAAAAAATGAAAATAGAAAACTTTATATCAAAAGACCACAATCCCCAGACTCCATTACTCTTTCATAAATAAACAGAATCATAAAAAAAAATTTATAACATAAAACTCGTCCATAAGCTTTGGTCACCTCATCCCTCTCATGATTCTTTTAAGTACGAGGAACAAAAATGCACATGGTGAGTGTCCAGTGCCTCAGCGCTCTGCTGCTTCAAGGTAGGGCAGTACCACAGCATAGAAATTAGACTTTCTGTACCTATTCGCTTTTCTGACCTCTGATTTCTAAAATGTTGTGTCCTAGAGAGGAGTGAAATATCAAGGAAATTAAGTTCGCATTTCCAGTTAATAAAGGTTTCCAGTCGTCCTCACAGAAAGTGGTAGCACCAAAGCACAGTGTGGAGAAACTTGAGGACTTACTGGTAATATTCCATAGGAGGGACTCACAGGAGCAAATTAGGACATTATAGAGATCATCTATCAAACACAACATTTTAATATTATACAGCTGCTAGAAAAATGTCATACTAGACAACAAAATATCCACAAATACTGGATAGTAATTAACTCTCCCTATTTTCATAAGTTATAGAAATTGTGTGAACTAAATCTCAGATGAAAGCATTAGCAGATATGACATCTAATGGGAGCCTGCTCCTCACAAATGTCACCCTGGGCTTTTAGGTGGTAGAGGAGTCTAGGTTGCTCCCCGGAGTATCTTTGCTAAGGACACTAGTCCAATTCCTGAGATACTATCCTAGTGACATAATCACCTCTCAAAGGCTACGCTTTCTACTACCACAAACTCAATGACTAGATTATGACATAAACACTTTGAATTCAGGTGCGATGGCATGTGTTAACATTCTACGAGGCTGAGACAGAAGGATCACACGTTCAAGCCCAACCTAGACAATTTAGTGACTTTAATGACCCCTTCTCAAATTAAAAAGGCTTGGGGTCTGGTTCAATGTGAAGGCTCTGAGTTCAATCCCCAGTATTGAAAATAAAAGTGAGTAAGTACAAACTTTCAAATTATACCACACACTCATCATTGAAAAGTGAATTTAACTTAGCGTAGTTGTGCATGCCTGTAACCCTAGCTACTGAAGAGTGTGAGGCAGAGTGTGAGGATTCTAAGTTTGAGAACAACCTGAACAAAATAGCAAGATTTCACGAAAAATAAAAACAGATATAATCATTCAAACTTGTCATCTCTACTCAACTCCAAGTATTGTTCATTATGGCCATTTTAGATCTCGCATTCAGCCAGGCAGATAGTTTTTAACATCTTAGAAAAGAGAAGTAATAAAAATCTGTTTCCTTTTCCTGTTTCCTTTTCCTAAACCTTTATCGGCCCATGTTGGCTTCACTCTTATCCTTGGACAGCAGATCTGAGGGTTAGCTTCCCACATAACACTAATTTTACAAGTCAGAACAATGAAATATCTGTGGCAAAAGATGACAAAAGGGTGTTCTACCAATGGAATCAGAAAGTGGTGTTAGGCAAATATGACTTAGAGTTTAAAATGGCACGACGTCACATACAGCTCATTTGCTAGAACCAAATTGATGAAATAAAGTATTCTTCAACTCCATTGCACCTTTTTCTAGTATTTGCCTTTTGAAACCTATTATTCTTACATTAACTTTTTCATGAATGTAATGAGTTTATACTTGATCACATATAAATCAATTTTCCTACATTATTAGTTCTTGGTAGCAATTATCGGCAGGTGCTATTATGCCAACTTTACAGATTAAAAATGTAATGCTCACACATACAAAAAATTGCAAAACCTCTTAACAAACATTGGAGCCTGTTTATTTAATTTCACATGAAACCAGATTTCATTGTGGAGAAGCTGCTGACAGCAGCATACTTCATAGTAATAATCAAAAATTATGTGTGTGTCTGTGTGTGTGTCTGTGTGTGTGTGCGTGCGTGTGTATGTCAGTGTAGCTTACCTAGTATCTGGCCGTGGGTACGTTTGCTATATTAAACAAACTATATGACCTCTGCTACTCAGGAATAATTATTTTCTTGTAATGAAAAGTAAACTGAGTCAAATAAAAAGCCAGTAAAATATAAGCCCTAAATTGGGAATGTAAATTTTAAAAAGTGAAGAATTACAGAAATGAGTACCCTTAGAATAATGATGTCTCTTGAATTAATTAAATAAAAGATTTCAAGATTGATTTTCTAAGAAAATGATATATTTTGGTCAATTTCTTTTACTAGCTGAAACACAGATGCCCCCTAAAGACATTGCAGTGATTGGTCACTTCACTCGTGCTCAGGAATTTCAATAGCAGTAAATGTTCAGCGCCTTCACCTTGAGTACCTAGAACCCCTCTTCCTTTGCTTTCCAAAATTAAAAGGAAAGGTGTATACTTCTAACCGTAGTGATAATACAGGCACAAACTAATACTCTTGTTTCAAATGGAAACAAAGCCTGAGTATCAAAAGGTAGAATCACATCAGCGCAAGACCTTAACAAAAGGCACTCACGTACTTTATTATTTAATGTTGTAGTCTGGATTGAGGACCTTAAATTTTGTATATACTGAAGAGCTAGCCCCCTGTACACTAGAATATGACAACATTGGATAAGACACCTTAAGTAGCTTAAGGTAAAATGCAGTCATTTAGGGGGCTCTAATCTGTTACGATTGTTTCTATACAATGGGAAGCTGAGAATCAGACACACAAAGGTGGAAGACTAGTGAGGATATCGGAAAAAAAGGATTAAAATCTACAAGCCAGAGACTCAGGTCCTCAGAATTAGAAAACCTTGTTGATAGCTTGAAATTAAGATTTCAATATTGTAAATAACTCAATGTCTATTAAAGCAACCAATGCTTACTTGTTTGCAACAGCAAACTAATACAATTGAATCAGAGATGTAATTTTAAAAATATTTTGTAACTATGATGTCTCTCTTTTAGATATCTCATTTTTTACAATATCTTCTACGCTTCAAGTCATTTTATCTTCTATCTTTCCCTCAAATATCTTCAATCTTGGAAACAAAATATATAAATGTAATTTTATGACAAAATATAAAGTATGTGGGAAAATAACTGTATAGAAGCAGAGCATTTGTTTTTTATTAAAGTTTGTACTAACATCAACTGAAAATACATTGTTATGATTGTAAAAAGTTAATGTGACCATTACTATCATAATGAAAATATCTAACATACATAAGCACAAAAAGAAAGGATTACTCTGTTAATTAGTTTTAGGGGCCAACTATACTAGATCATACAATTTCCAAGTATTTGGCTAAATAATATTCTGACTGTTTCTATAAGAAAGTCTTCAGACTAAGTTAATATTTAAATTGAAATACTAGATAAATCATGCTTCTCTCTCTAGTATGATTTTCATTTATTTGGTTAAATGCTGAAATAGAATAGCACTTTATGACTCCACTGAACAAGAAATAATTCTTTTTTCTGACTATGTTCAAATGTGATCACTGATTTCTTTTTCTATTCTAAGACTCAAATTTAACCATCAATTTCCTCAATTTCCATCACTCAACATTTCGGTTGAGCTCTTCTGCACCATGAGCTCTTCTCATGAGCTGTTCTAAAGGTCAGGCCAATGGACAATGACTATAACTAGAAAATTGCCTCTCCTGGGTGTCCAGCATGCTGTTTGTCATAGAGACTTTAGACGCTTGGTTGTCTCTACATTAGTGTGTATGAGTGTGTGCGTGTGTATTTGTTCATGTGTGTTGTAAAAAGAATGTGGGGATATACCCATATGTGTATACACAAATATATGGCTATATATACACTTATATATATGTATATACATATATATATATATATATATATGAAGATATGTGTATATTTATATATATTCACAAAATGCCTTAAACTGTGTGGTTTGTAAGCAATATATATTTATTTTTCTTTTTTTTCTAGGATGTAGGATACCAGATCATGGTGGCTCTGGTCAAGTACTTAGTGAAGACCTTGTTTTTATATGTAGATGGTAAACCTTTGAAAGACATGAGCAATTCACCTCCCAAAACTACTATCTCTTATAACTATCGCTTTGGTGATAAAGTTTCAATATTCAAACTTGACAACGGCACAAATGGTCACGCTTTTGTATGTGTTATACAGTTTCTATCTTTCTGGAGAATGCTGATTGATAAATTTTTGATACTCATACGGTTTTGCCTGATTCCTGATTGTATTTGAATTTGATTCAGAAGTCTAGAAATGAATTGTAAAATATGTTCAATGTCTGAAGATTAATGGTGAAGATATGCTCTTCAAAAATACTTACAAATGTTATTTCACTTAAAATGTTTATTGGAGCTAAAACAGCCAGCCAAAAATATTAAACTTGCTTATATTTCTTAAAGTGGATCTTTAAATGCATTGATATTAGAGCTCAACTAGCAGGATTATTTATAATGTTTTTATTACATTGTTTCTTCAATTCACTCTGTTCCCACTGGCCCTATGCTCAATTTCTCTCATATATGAATTAAAAATTAGTAAGAAGATAAAGATGAAAATGAAATTTTTTCTATATTTAACTGAAAAACATATATATTTTAGTTAGGAAGTACATTTGTATCACAGGCTGTTCCTTCTAGTATCATGAAAAGAGTTCTGGCTCCAATATGTAACAAGTATTCTCTAGAATTAAAGTATTAGCTTTTTGATGCTTGTTGTAGTGTCAGTTTCTTAAGTATCAAAAATTACTACAGTGAGCGTTTCATATATTCATACTACCTAATGACATTATTTTTATTCTAAATATTCCCAATTTAATTTTATTATAATTTTAGCCCAACTTGATGAAGCAAAAGTTAGTGTGTGTGTGTGTGTGTGTGTGTGTGTGTGTGTGTGTATGGCATCTGGTGCAAACATACTTTAAAAAATGAAGCAAACGAAAGTAACGCAATAGCTGTGTTTTTCATTTTAGAGTAATTAATCAGAATTAATGATTTTTTCCTTAAGTTGCATTCATTAGATGCATAAAAGCAGGTTAGTAGCTTTAGTTAACAGTTGTCTGCAACAGAGAAATTAGATTAATTCAAAGAAGCTTAACATCATCAGAATTTAAAGATGATTATTGACATTAGCTTGTGTTTGAAGTGAAAAAAGTGTTTGGTTGACATCTTAAGTTTGATCTCACACTTGAGCAGCTAGGAAGACGCTAAATAAGTGAATGAATCAATATTTCAGTGCTCAGTATGACTGCACGAAATCAGTTTATTCTTTTTGTTTCCCTGCTTTAAGAACATTTGTAGTCCTGTGTGTTGATTTTCTCAACAGAAGAACAATTTATATCATCTAACTCTTTGGTTTGAAGCTTCTATAAATATTAACATAGGCTTGATTCAGACATGTTCAATATGAGTGCAAAGAAGACATTTAAATGACATGGCTTCATGTTGCACATCCAAGTCTGTGTCTTCAAAATGGGCACTAAAACAACACGCTTTGTTATGATTAGCTTAGAGCTGTTCTGCAAATTACCGCTACTCCACCATGCGCAACCTCAGATGTTCATCTTACCCCCAAATACACATGCACGCATGCGCGCGCGTGCGCGCGCGCGCACACACACACACACACACGCACACACACACACACACACACACACAGATATATAAATGAACAATTTATAAATAATTTTGTGAGTAAAATAAAATGCTGTTAACTATGACCTGAAATTGTGTTTTAAATTGTTGTTATATCTTGATTCTTATATCCAATATGAGCTCATGTAACATATTGGTTATAAAAATTTAAATTTATAAAGCACTACTGGACAATGTGTTTTAGTGAGAAATGGCATTTCAATGGAATAGAGAATTATGAACCCAAGCAGAATAATATTGAAAGCTTTCACTGCACAAAAATTGAAAATTTTGTATAGAAAAACACTAGCAAAGAGACAAAGGCAAATTGCAAAAGATATTTTTGTAACATCTGAAAGTACTAATTTGTTTAATCATATTTTAGTTAACCAGGTATATATGAAGCTCAAAAGACTGACACTGAAATCACACCTTATATGCTTAATGACAGTCTGGCTATCAGATATTGTGCCAGTACATCATGATTGTCTAGTGGATTATATAGACTCCTAGAGAGGTGATTGTATGACAGGATACTATATGTACCAGTGGATGAATCCATGGATTTCATGGCTGGACATGCAGTTAGGAGGTGGGTCCTGGAAGAACACCTTTCACTGGTGCACTTACTGGGTGCTTGTCACCCCACCTTCATGAAGTAAACAGTTTTTTTTTTTCATCCAACTTTTCTGCCATGATTCTCTCCCTCATGTCAAACCACATCAAAGAAATTTGTTGACAATGGACTAAGAGCTAATCTTCTCAGTTATATTATGATTTTTGTCCCAGCAATGTTATAGCTGACTAATAAACTTACTACTACAACAAAATATAATCAATGAATGATCCTAACTCAATAATTCTTGTGTGGCTTCTTAATAAAAATTGCTATGTAAACTATGTCAAATCGTGAAAAGAAAATTAAATAGAAAAATTATAAATGGCTTTAATTTATTGCTAATTTGAAATACAATAAAACTTAATAAGTATTGGGAATATAGATCATTACTGTTTGACTCCCCCAGAGACAACTATTTTCAGACATTGGGTAAAGTGGCTCTTTAAAAAACGAACGACCTATTTTTCTTATGATTGTCCTAAGTCATTGATGGCTATCAATTTAAGGCTTAATAGACACATTTTTTTCTCTGCAAGACAACAAATATTATTTCAAAAAATTTAGCAGGAAGTAATAAATGAGTTTGTTATATATGCAGACATATGCCATATCTTTATAAAGACAAATATATAAAATTATCAATTAACATTATTAATACTTCCTATTCAATACATTGTATGAAACCTGTCATATGCATTAAGTTATTCAATTATCTTTCTCTTTAAAAAACAACTAATGATGTGAACTCCTCCACATACCATTCAACCAGCACTCTCTCTCAGTTTCCATCAAAAATTGAACTTTTCAATTCTCCTTCATGCCCACTCCTTTTACATATGGAGCAGGTTCCAGTGAAAAGAATCTGAAATTAACTTTCCTTAATTTTCCTTCATGAAATTAGATTATGTAATAACTATCCTTTTGCTTTATGTCATTTTGAAGCTATTGTTTTTGCTGACAGTCTTCTGAAGAGTAGGAAAGGTGAGGCTGAGATGTTGAGATCCAACTCTAGATGATACCAACAAAATAGTAATCTAGATTCATTGCCTTGTGTTCTTTCTGCACATACATTTGCGAACTTTTTACAATCACTGTAAGTTTCTCTAATGTATTATCTGGGAAGTGTACAATTTTGAAGTGCTACCTTTTTATGTAATGTACTGCTTGTCTTCTTACAAGTCAAAAGCTACTGGGCAACATTACGTGTAAAAGCTGCTCTTGAAAAAGTCAATCAAAGCAAAACTTTTACCTGTGATATTTTAGAACTACATTTTAAATAAGAAAACTGTGTTCCATAATTAAAGTTAGAATATGATGTCATAAAGTATGTAATCATTGGAAATAAAGACAAAACGCTGAAGCATAATATCAAAAAGTCATTCTTAGTAGGTTTCATAGTCTGTAAGTCACTCTCCAAATCTATTTTTTTTACACATTCCAAATGCCATTATGTTTGAATAATTGAACAAAATTATATGCCAAACTGCTGCTTAGCTTTTTTTGAAAGGAACAAATTTAAAAGATAACTTTGACTTAGAATGCATACAACTTTGTGTAAATACATAATTTAGTCACATCATATAAAATGTTTGTGAACTGAAGCAAAAATGGTTCAATATCAAGCGTCAGGGGAAAAATATATCTTATTTTGAAAACTTATTCAGGTTAAACTGATACTTAAGAAATTTGGTGAATCAATGATTTACCATAACAACTTATGTATTCAGGCATGCATAAGTAGGATATATATTTGCTAAGTTTTAGCTATTAAAACTATATTACATTCTTTTTGAAATGCCATATAACTGATATTAAAAATGAATTGAGTTTTTGTTAACATAATTATATTTTTTGGTTGTAACTGCATAGAAATTTGAGATGAATGACCAAGTAATCCAAAATTAGAATCATCATAAACATATAAAGTTCAAAACGTATTCATTTTAATTTTATTAATATGTACATAGTGTATTTTATTGGTGTCATGGTATCAGATCTAGTGATAAACACGTTTATATAATCAGATCATTAATAAATATGTGAGTAGTTTCAATGTTTTCTACAAGGTTTTGAAGTAATTATATTTTTATTAAAAGTGTTCCAGTATGATGATTATTTACTATAAATAAAAAGGTGAATTAGGTTACTGGAGAGATTGCTTTGATTTTGTTTTTTTATATTAAATTTATCCCCCTTAATTATGTAATAACACATTTGCTTATTAATCTATTCATCTGTTCAACAAATAATGGCAGAATATGGTGTGTTTCAATGTCTTTCTAGATTTTCTTTCCAGCAGTCAAGTAAACATATAATCGCCATATGACATTTGTTTTTAGCACAAATATTCTAAATTATGCAAAACAAATATTTCATCTTCCTAGAAGTTTACAAATTCTAGAGAAAAAAAGCGGCAAATAAAAATATTATTTTCCAGAAAGTGAAGGATTTACTGCAACATTAGAGTTAAAAGTGTGTCAAGTAAAAAACCACTACTTGATCATAGAATAAAACTCAAAGAATAGTGACTTATTTCCAAAACAAAGAAACCTCAAAAAATATGGTAAAAACAGTGCTAATTTCCTTGATGAGGTCATATATAATACATAAAGCCTTCAAAGGTGGAATATAAAGTAAAGGAAATAAAGCAGAGTAAAATTATATCAGATATCTCTGAATAAACTTTAATGTGAAGTCTGTTCAACAATTTAAGAAGAGACACACTTGAAAAGTGTTCAACATGGTGTAAACTTTGTAATGGAATCATTCCAGCTTCCACGTGGGAAATAGAGAACAAAGGAAGGAGGGTGGTCATATTATAATCTAAAGAAGATTTTGCACCAGAGATAAACAGTAATTTCTAACTTCCTGATTGTTGGAAGTGTTAGCTGCTGAGGACTTTCTATGAGTAAATGGCCAGAAATATCCATTGCCTGATGCAAAGTGTGTCGCTCAAGTCTCCATCTGGCCATGAGTTTTGCCTCAGCCCATCCCTGAAGACTCATCCTGAGGAATTATAGAAAAGGAATGAGTAAAAAGAAAAAAAAGAGTAGTACTCATAAATGCAGTTTCAGCACCACAGGCTCAATTTTAAAAAGCAAATTCCTAAATGCCTAAGAGAATAGGAAGAAAGACTTTATTCAAAGACAGTTTTGAGGAAGATGGTGAAATGACCATCTCAAAATATGTTCATCTTCTTCCTCCACTAATGAGAGACAGTCAGTAAATGTACAGAATAGAAAGGAGAATTGTCAGAGAATTGTTCATTTGCAAAACAAACTTTTGATCTGGGTTTACAAAAACTGTGGGAAGTTTAGATCACGCTTAACGGCCAGTGGAGGGTGGACTTTCTGAGCCCTGATTACTCCCTAATTGTTGATCCCTACACAACTTCATACCCAGGGTTCACACTCCAGCGGGGCTGCAGGAGGATTCATCACATCCTTCTTCCTTGCTACTCCACCTCCTGCTAGTCGGCATTTGCATATTTCACTGTCTTGGGAGACTTGTCAGGAAGTCTCTGATCTTAACTTTCAAAAATCCAAATACCTGGACCTTCAGCTTATAGGTAGAGGCATAAGGCAGCCATGGAAAAACTACTTCTAAAGGATGGAAATCTAGCTCTTACATAAAAACACCATTTTGCTGGCCACCAACACAGTGGCTTTAAAAGGTGCATAACCCCACAGATAACAGAAGAGGTCTGACTCTGGAACTGGTTAATATGCATCAGAAAGAAAAAAGTCAGGGCAGTTTGAAGTGACTACAGTTTGGAGACAATGGACCAAATTGCATGTGCTGGTTTTCTCTTTGCTGTGGTTGATCTTTCTCCTGTGTACTTTCAATATTCATTCATCATTCTACACACTTGCTACTTTAACTATAATGTAATATAAGGAAGCTTTTCCAGTTGTACCAGTTTGATGTTCTATTGTCTCCAACTCCCGAATGTCTATATTTTTCCAAAACTTTCGGGCAGTTTTCTATTATTTCCATAAATAGATACTTATGCCATTAGTTTATACCCCAGTACCATCTTCATTATCAAAAATTAATGTTTGGTCTTTGGAAGTTTGAGAACTTTGACATTTTATTTTGTGTGTGTGTGTGTGTGTGTGTGTGTGTGTGTGTGTGTGTGTGTGTTTGCATATACTAATTCCTCAACTTTATCTTCAATCCCTAAACTCCATTTTCTACATGGTCTTGATTTGAAGAGGCCTTTTACTCAGTTTCTGACTGGCTTTAGTTTGTTTTATAACTTCATGCTTTTGTTTGGTTCTTCACAACCGCAATGTTTTTTTGCGGAATTGTTCTCTCACATCCTGTGTTACCTTCCCTCACTTATACAGCTGTTCATTCGTTCCTCATTGAAATCCTCACTCATTTTATAAATAAGTCTTTTGAGTTCTCTTTCTGGTATTTTACCTATTTGATATCCATGTGTTCGGTCACTGACAAATTACAGATATTTGGAGGAGACACGTTGCCTCATATTTCAGACTACTTATGTGTCTATATTTAGATTTTTGCATCTGTTGAGATGGATATCTTTTCTGCTTTTATTTGTAGGTCTTTTTAATGTTCTTTTGAAGACTTGACCCTAATACCACTCAGAAAGTAGAAAATGAACTGTGGTAGTGTTGATTATGTAGTGACAAATCAGGCTTTTATACATAGTAAAAACCAATTAAAAGCTGCTATGCAACCATTGACAATAGAAATTAGCAATCATAAAATAGACTCAAGGACAAACCAGATATTCATATAAAATATAAGCCAACTAAAACAACAACTATACTATCCTTAACTTAAAAAATCAGCAATAATTCTATAGATACAAAGACCTACAGGATATTAAAATGTGATAAAGGCACACAGAAATAATAACACCACCACCATTAACAGTAGAAAGAATTTAGCCATAATATTCTGGAGTCAACTAAGAAGCTAAAGTTAAGACTAACTCACAGTAGTAATACCAAATGGGAGAGGTTAGCAAAGAAAAAAAGTGAAAGAGGAAGAAGAAGCAAAGTTGCAAACAGAAAGTGGGAAAGGAAGATAAGAAAAGGGAGAGAAAAATGAGGTTTTAAAAATTCTAGCAAGGAATTTTTGTAAAAAAAATACAGAGAATAAATAAATAAACAAAATTCAGCAAAGCATAACAAAGGTAGTGAGCTGCAACTGAGGTGTGTTCTATTTCCACACTTACTTTTTGCTTTGTGAATTCTAAGTGCTGCCTGGCTTCTCCTGTTGGGCTGAGGTGATCAATCATGTATTAGCTACTTCAAGGCCATACTCGCTGCTGAGGTTGCTCTGTCTGTACTCTTCTGTTCTCCCCATGCCATTGCTGCACCATATACACTTTGTGGCCTGTGGGCTCCTGATGTGTTCTACTTGCTTCAAAGCTCTCCCCTTATGTAGAAAGGGAAAGTGTGTTCAGGCAAAGTTTGTCACTAGTCACTCATGGCAGCAGGTGAAGAATGCAAACAGACCACTAAGTTTTGCACTGGAAGTAGGCAGTCAAAGGAAACAAGGAGTTCACCGAGCTTAATCCAAGCATGATCTGATGCTTCCCTCTTCAGAAATTCCTACACAGCTAGCCTGGCTTCTCATCAAAGCATTCCCAGCTTGAAATTATGCCATGTAAACTTCTCAGAAAGTCTATGTCTAACCTTCTTTCTTTCCATGACTGTCTCATGAGCTCAGCTATTCCCTTATTTAGTGCATTAGAGTGACCTCAGAGATCTTAAAGTGTGGTTGCTCTGTGGCTTCTCATTTCAGAAGAAACTTGTCTGTGTCAATAATTCTATTCTCAAAATAGCTCTTGCCTTATTTAAACATGGAAGGTGTTATAGCTGACTTCTTATCAAAGGCCAGCTGGCCATGCATGGGGAAGGAGGCATTTTCTGAGTAAAATCAGAAACCATACTTGGTACATATTCTAAGGAAGAAAAGAAAATGTGTGAACATGGCACTCATGTCCTAGCTCACAGAAATGTTTTGGAATTAGAAAAATAATAATTATGCTATGGACCTTTTTTTGAGATAGCATACCACAGAATGTGCTCAAAAAGGCACTGAAGTTATAAGGCAAAATAAATAAATAAACAAATATTTATAAGGCAGATATTTGCAAAATGAAATATGAGTATTTTTAGTGTTAAGGGATATATTTTGTTATTCGATAAATATTTATGTTTCTAAAATTTATGTGTGGGAATGCTAACATCAAACGTGAAGACATTAGCCATGCTTTTGGGGATACTAAAATCATAAGAATTGAGCCCTTTTGAATATTAGTGCCCTAATAAAAATAACTTCAGAATTTTTGTATCCTCCTTTCTCATTGTCAAAATATGACAAAAGGATGCCAGCAGCATATCAGACGTGATGCCACACTGGAACCATGCTAAAAAACTGACTTATATTCAGAGTTTCCAGAAATGTAAAATATCAACTTCTTTTATTTACCAGCTATATAATCCATAATATATTGTGCAACAACTAGAATCAAGATACAAATTTAAAATAATTTATTATAATTTTATGCATTATAAAAACACAAAGGTGGGATAAGGAGAAATAATACTAAAGACTAATAAAAAACTGTATATACTTATGTGTATCACAATAAACAAACGGTGTATTTTTGTGGTTGGTTCACTACCAAGTCTAACAGATGTTTGAAAACCATAGCATATTATCTAAAGAACGACTAACAAAAAAGGTAAAAATCCGAGCAGCGGAACACAGAAAAATGCATATACACTTTTGAAAAAAATCCATCAGTATAAACATATGAGTTATCTAAAGAAAATAAAATATTAAGTCAGGTAAAATTAATGATGTTTGGTTATTGATGAAAGTTCTATTACTGAAAAAGTTCTATTAATGAAAGTTTCTGTCTATAGAACTGAAACTTTTGAAAAGGTGTTAAAATATAACTATGATACTCATTAGCAGACAATTCCATCAGAGAACTCATAGTTAAGTGTGCTGATAGATGGTGGTATCTTGTTAAAAGCAATGAGCCACTGAAAGCACACCTTTGGAGAATATATCTTTTATTTTGTTGTTGTTTTATTTGAAAAATATATCTTTGTCTCTGATTCCTTCTTTTTCTCTCTGGTTCCTGGACACCGTGAGGTGAGCAGCTGTCCTCCCCCATGTCCTTCTGCATGCTGTTCCTACCATGGAGGCTGCCAAACACCTGAGACCTCAAAAGTATGACAGGAAGTACTGCTTTCTTATGATCAGTGGAGGCTATTAGGAATTTTGAGTGATGGGGAAACCAATATAGACTAATCACCGATAAAAATGTAGCAGTTTGCCCACTTAAATAATACATGCACAGGTACAGAAGCACACACAGTCATGCACACTTGCACACCATACAAACCAGTAAAGCAAGAGTCACCAAAGAGAAAAAGTACATATAGATATCTCATCACACATTCATTCTTACATCATTTAGGTACCTGAAATCAAATACTGAGTTTTAAAGAGATTAACTTTTATTAAAGGAGACAAATTATAAATATCTTTATATGACAAACAACTATAGGTAAAGAAGTTTGATAAATCAGCCATAAGAAAGGTGTAAAAATACCTTGAACTCATAGAAATTTTTAGAGGGATTTTGAAATATAAATAAAAGTGTGTGAAACTTAATCTATTCAAGTATATAAAGATTAATATTTACTCCATATAATTGGCATTTGCAACCATATTTTATGACTTAATGTCAGAAACTCACGGTGAAAGCTATAATTTAATTTTGGCATTAAATCTAAACTGCATTGAGTATCCATTTATATTATTTTTATTAGCGATACCTTTCTAAGTTTGTAAAGGCCTGATTGCTGACAAATACTTAATTTGAATTTATAAAATCATACTTAAGATGCAACAGAATCACAGACCAAATACAATCCTACAGGGATATATACATACACAAATACACATTGAAATCTTAACCACTGAATTTAAATTATAATCTTCTCATAAGGATTTTGCTGTTAGTCTAATTTTATAATCCTTTAAATACAAACAATACATATGACTACTTGAAATGAACAAATAATCTGAAATATTAAAAATGCGAATGAGTAAGTGATACAAAATGAGTTAAAGATAAAAATGCCCCATTTGCAATTTGCAGAGTGATTATTGAAACTAAAAGCCAGATTAACATGGGCAACTCAGAAATGTCATATTTAAATATTATTTTATTTCTAATTTGCATTAAACATAGAATAAAAAATTAGGATTTGATCAAAAACATCGTTTGTGGTGGCAGTGGAACATTTCTCCCAGTTGGGCTGCTGTGTTCCCTGTCCACCTGCTCCATCCTGACTACTCTCTCCTGATGCTGAGCGTCCGATTACGCTTTTGCTCAGTAGTACACTAATTAAAGTCTCCTAGCTCGCTAAGCTTCTACTAGAACATTCAACAACATCCCAGCTTTGGAAGCACATGTCAAAGTGGGTTTCTTAACTTCATATAATTATGCATGTAGATTGAATTTATTTCAGCAAAATCTTCAATACATTCTTGCCTACCATTTTTAACATACCAGAATGTCAGCTGAGGTTAGAGGGGAAACAGACCATAAATCCGGTTCAGCTATACAGTTAGAACCCTTGATCAGAAGCATAGCCGCCTGTGTATTTCTGAAATACCCAGTTCATTGTTTTTCAAGTACATATCAACCGTTTTTTATTCTATCTCTATTCAATATAATGACCAATTGTTTTGTTTCAGAGGGAGGCTGTATTATAAGTCATGCAAAACTATTTTCTTTTTGACATAGTGAAAGATCACTTGATAGAACATATTAAGCTTCAGAGTTTAACTCCGGAGGCTATAAAATGTATAATTACGGCAAACCATTTAAATGTTCTATGGTGCAATTTCTTCTCTGAATTATGAGACTGTGATAAGATGAAATTTAGAACTTCACTGATTTTTCAGTTTATTTGGTTCCATTTGTCTTAACTTATTATCCCGCGCAACTTTGCAGGTAGAAACAAATCTTTTGATAGAGTCTCGTTCTGTAGTCAGGGGTGATCCTGAACGCACTATGGAGCCCAATATAACCTCAAACTCATGGCAGTCCTCCTACCTCAGCCTCCTCTATGCTGGGATTACAGGTGTGTGCCACCACGCCAGGTTTATGTATGCTGGGGAATTGAACCCAGTCCCTTCAGCTTTCTAGGCAAGAGCTTTAACCACTGAGCTATTCTTCCAGCCCTAGGAATAAATCTTGAGTATATTTATTTGTGTCAGTACTCTGAAGGCAACACAGAAAATGCTGCCAATCAATTCTCTGAGTGACATTGCCTTTTTGAGATTCATTGAACTTAATTAATACTCTTAAACTTGCACGATTTCTAAATAAGGCAACATAATGTAATAATAACAAGTTAGCTTTTTAATTTGGGGGAGCTCTAGTACAGTTTTATTAGTTCATCATGACTATACAGAAAGCGGACTTCATCGTGACATTTCTTACTTGAACACAGCATGCTTTGATCATACCTACATCATCTCCTTTTCTCACCCTCTGCTCACCCCTCCCTATTCACTCATTTTTAGCAGTCTTATTTTTATTTTCCTGTCAGCTATCCTTATTTTTCTTCTAGATTCAACATAATGAGGGAAAACATATGAGATATTTGTCTGTGTGTGCTTGGTTTGTTTTGCTTAAACTAATCATCTTGGGTTTTTCCATTTTCTTATAAATGATGTGATTTTGCTTTTCTACATTGTTGAATAATACTCCATTATGCATGTTCACCACATTTTTTACCGCTTCTTCAGTTGATGGGCATAATATCTTAGCTGTTATGAATAATGGTGTTACAAAAGGAATGCGCAGGTTTCTTTAGAGTAGTACAACCTTGAGCTCTTTAGCTACACACCAAGGAGTGCTGTGGCTACATCATATGGCTGTTTTGTTTCAGGTTTGGTGAGGAAACTCTGTATTAGTTTCCAAAGTTGTAATACTAATTTACATTCCTGTCCACAGTGGATAGGGTCAGTTTTCCTTGCATGTTTGCCTGCTTTATTACTCTTCGTGTTATCAATGGGATGTTGTTCTGAATGGGATGAGACAGTATCTTCATGTAGTTGTAAGTTCTTACTACTTAGTACCTTAAATACAAAGGGTAATGAGTAAACTCAAATATATTTGCACAACTGTATCCATACATAAATATTTATTATTTATAAATATCATGTATTTTTTCTTTTAACAGATTTACTAATGCATTATTAGTAATCAAGTTTGACTATAGAATTTGATATATTTTTACATGTAGTTTAAAATTATCACTACCTTTGAAATATGTATATATATGTATATGCATACATATATATACATTATGCATACATATACACATATATGCATATATATATATATATATATATATATATACATTATACATTATATATATAATGTTACTTTCAGAAGCTTATTCTAACTCCAAGTTTCTATTGTTAGCTTTGCAAAGTGAAGATTTTCTTCACTACAAATTTGTGAGATATTGTGTAATCCCAGACAGTAGTTGAAATATATTTCCACCGAGTTTCTAATTAATCACAATCTCTAACCTCCTTCACTAATTTAGCATTTCAGTTGGAGAAGACCACTTAGTTGGTAGGATCTTCTTGCTTTTCTAAGAATAACTTTCTGCAGTTGCCAATCACTTTATTGCTATAGCCTGGAAGAATATCAACAACAGATTCAAGCAATCTACATATAACTCACTCTATGGGAAGAAACCTAATTCATATTGATATTCTGTTTTTGATTTTTTCTTTTCCTTCTTTGGCTTTTCTTTTGAAGTGATAATTATAAATGAAAATGAAGTGCTTATAACTTTACATTTTACAGAAAATCCACTGTTACCTGGTGAAAAAAAATCCCTATTTGAAAATGATGGCTGTACTCTTATAGGTCTTAGATCAACCTTGAGTATAACCTGCAAGTGAGACTTTAGAGAGCCTAGTAAGAAGAGTTGTTCTTATTTAAGCTTCTTCTTCCTGAACCTACATATTCCGCCTATTTGGTACTCAATGACATACTCTTCTATTAGTTTAATGACTTTTATGAACTCTGAAAAAGACTAATATCCAACTGCTGAATATTGTCCTTAAGCTTAATCTTTATCTATAATTTGACAGCCTATTCCAATATTCTGACAGCAAGATATTTATGAATGTTGTAGACTTATTGGCCATTTATTTATGTTATTCCCTCTTTTAAATTTAAGTAATAAGTTTTTGTTCTGATTATGACAGAAAACTCATCAGCCTATCAGAAATAGCTCTTAAAGTGAATGATTCTATTCTTCAATTTTTCTCAAAGGTAAATAACTCTGCTCCTGGCCTCCATGAACTAAGCAGCCAGTTTCCTACTTCTTGACAGATCAAATGAAAATATTCGACAATAAGTGGTTAACTGGCTTCACCTAGAGACTTTATTTATTTATCTATTTATTTATTTGCAATAATGACAGCAGCATATGTTTCTAAGCCTATGAAGTTAGAAATTTTGCAGAAGTACAGTGTGATGGTAATCTTTGTTGTTATTGTTTTATTGTCAATGCCACTGAAACCAAACACCTGAAACCCACAATGTAAAGAGGAGAGATTCCTATGAACTATGGATCCATGGAGTTCAGCACATGGTTGTACAGCTTCATGGAGGAAACACAGTGTAAGAATACGGAAGAGCAGTGCTGCTTGGTTTTTGGAGGCCAGAAAGCATTGCATCGGGACAGCTGTCTGCCATCGATGCCCTCTTCCGAGGCACACACCTAGTGACCCAGCACAATTAGATCTCACATTTAATAGTGAATTTACTCACTGACAACTGTAATGTCCCCATGATCCAGTCACCTTCAAATGACTGTCACAATCCAGTCAGGTTGACAAGTAAGCTTAACCGTGACACAGAGTTTTGATAATAGAAATATTGTGTTACCATTTCTGCAAGTTATGCTTTTCTATGATATCTTGAGAATTCTGCTAATAGATCTATTGTGCAGATTCTATAGCTTAAAATATAGGTTAACTGACATCATCACTCATGTATTGTGTCAAGTAACTCCTCTCAAATGATAATTTCTCTTTAAGAGGCTTTGCCAGGTGAACCAAACTTTTGTGTATCTTATTTCTACTCCAATTAAGCCAATGCTATTTTCCTCTAAACTATTTTGTTTTCGGGTTTTACTCTTATTCTTTCTAGTCACTTATAATCCAGCTGTTTCTGGTTATCCAGGAGTCCATGTATTTATTTCATTGAGCCATATATGAGGTGTGACCAGAATGCTCGGTGGGTGTTGCCGCTACTGACCATGCAGCTGAAAGACACGGAGAACATCAGTACAACAGGAAACCCTTAGAGCCTTTGGAGTAGTGTATGATGAGTTTTAATTATAGTTCCCATAAAAAGATTCTTAACAACAGACATGAACATTTTGCAAATGAGTGCAACATTTGTCTCATGCATTTTGACTGTCAAACAATCAGCTCTTGACAATTTCACTGGAACTGTACAATCATGTCATTTTATATTCTAGATATTAAAGAAACATCATCACAGGAGATAACATTGAGTCTATGGTAATGACCTTAAAATCAAACATCAGGGTTTTTAAAAGAAATTACTCCATTTTGATTGAGCAAAAAATATGTCAATCAAGATTCAACATCAAAACGAAGTTGATTGTGTTTTCTGACCTTGATGGAACTGTAAATTTGCTCCAAGGAATTTCACGATAAACTGAATAATATGCTGGCGTATTGTTTAAGAAAAAATATGTATAGAAAAGGGCTCATAGAATGAGTAGTTTCAGCCTCCATCACGAGACCGTTCCCTTTCACACGTTGCTTCTGATGACAATTTACATCAAATAAAAACATTATGGCATACCCTCATCAGCCTTATCCATTCACTATGCTTGGAGCCAGTTGCCTCTGGCACATCTCTAAAGTTAAAGTCACCATGAAAAGTATATATTTTGAATTGTTTCTGAACTTGGAAACCCTTACAGTGCAACTAAAGGCATTCATGAAAGAGGATTGTCAGAACTACTTCAGAAAGAAGCAAGACCAGTGGATGAGTATTTTAAACAAGACGGGACGCCTTGATGGAGATTAGTGACATTGTAGCTTTTACTATTTTTACAAATATAACATTAAATTTTTATATATACTATATATACACTATACTGTATAGAGAATAATTTTTGTCACTCCATGTACACATATATAAAAAATGTATAACTAATATTCTGAATTACCGTTTGCACTTTTCCATTGATATTTGCTATGACCATTACTAAGTAAGGAAATAACATGATGATCTATACTTTATTCTAATTACAATATAGAGAAATAATTTTATTATCTATTCACAATTTTTAATTATTTACATTAAGTGAACAGAAGAACTATATATGTCACTAATAATGCAATCATAAATGGGGCAGACCAGAGTTAGATACATCGAAACTCCTAGACACTTAATTTTCCCTGTTTTGTTAATGTATATATATATGATACATAATGTTTGAATTAAACATTGAGTATTCTGTGCATATACATATTGTGTCAGAGTTACAAACCCCTCCCCTCTCCCTTTTTGACCCTCCCACCCCCTCACCCTCTTCTCTAACGCCAACAATCCCTCTCATTTAGTTCTAGGACTTGACGGCATTCTGGGCTTCTCATATTAGAGACCCAATTCATTCTTCGACCTTCTGTATCTGACTAACTTCATTGATCACCATGGTCTCAAGTTGAGTCCACATAGTTCAAAAGCCTCAAAAGTATCTGTCTTTATAGATGACTCATACCCGCTCTTCCCTAGCCCTTTGGAGTAGTTTGGTCTAACATATGTCATTTGCTTCAGAATTTGATTATTCATGTCTCTCCTAACCTAATTATCTTATGGTGTCAAGTATATCCTGAGTCATGGCCATCAAGCTCAGTCACTCAGTGACTTTATATCCTTCCATTAGTCCCCTAGGCTCCCTCAGGCTCTGGGAGCAGATCAGAAACCATTAATTAATTATCAACTAGTGTTCCATTTCAAAAGATATAACTGCCATAAAATGTTGGTGTCTGGAGAAGACTTTAAATTTTGACACAAATTCATGCTGCTGCTCTTTCTTTAAAGAAATAGGTCCCAATTTTTCAGATGTTAAAATTGAGATGGCCTTGTGAATTATCTCAATGAATAGAATATGTTGGGAATAAGATTCATGTTCAAAGGTCAACTCTTCCAGACTTGATCTTAAAGACTAATTTTCACATTGCTTTTTAAGGGGTGCACTTATTACCAACAGGTATAAAAGGAAAGGAAAATAAACAAACAGGATGATAAATATTTACCTGAAAGCCGCTCCTGGTGGTACACCTAGCCAGCCTACGAGAAATCTCTGGAACTAAGTTACCTTCAGAGTTTTCCTGTATTAGGCCTGAGTGGCCAAGTGTTTCTTTCTATACCTATTCCAATCACTCATTGGATGTGGACATCCTTGACCTTGGTTGCCCAGAGCACATTGGGTCTGCAATTGAATCAACTTTTGAAAAACTGTGCATGGAAAGGCTTCCAGTCAACAGCACATACAACTTCTGGGAAACAAATTTACCACACCAACTGCTCAGGCCAGGCTTGAATTTCTTCTTTGGTGCAGCTAGGGTACAGCTCAGTGACTAGAGAGCTTTTGTAGAATGCAGAACTTCCCAAGGCTTTATCTAGCACCGCACACTAGATGAATGTGGTGGCACAGGCTTGTAATCCCAGCACTCGGGAGGCTAAGAATGCTGAGGCAGAGGATTCCTGTGAGTTTGAGGCCAGCCTGGGCTCTATAGCAATCACATCCACCATAATTATACTTTCCGTGTTCCATATTCTGTCATGATCCAATATCTTGAAACTTTTTTCACCTGGCAAGAGCATGCTTTTCCCAAGGTTTAAATTCTAGAGCTAGAGAACAACTTACACCTTGACATAGCTTTGAAATATACAGCTTAACCCAATCTGTGTTTTTACCCCTCTCCGTCCCTTCCCCCCCAACTCTCAGTATCCAAACTACTGTATTCTTGGCCTAAATCATCTTAGGACCAGTTGCTGAAATCTAAGGACCACCATGTTAAATCACAGCCCAACAAAATGATTTAGATTTTCTGAGATTTGATTGAAGCTACAATGAAAGCATACTCACTAGTAGACTATGAAGCAGAAGTGAAAAGATGCTATTAAAAGATGGAGTGAGAGGACCATATTACATGACGGCTATCTGCAGTTGCACAGATGATGGGCATGTGCAAATGACCTGGTGAGTAAAGCTATCCTCCAGTGTGATAATTAAATCTTATTAAAAATTACAAATGTACAAATAAACTAAAGAAGGAACTGTTCAGTTTTCAAGCAAGATCCAGAAGATGATTTTAAATATAGAACTTGTTGGACTACAAAATGAAAGTTTACATTTGCAACTTCCCAGCTGGATAATTTTTTGAGTTAGGAAATTTCCTCAGACAAAATTTAATTTCATCCAACTGGTCTCAGGAGGAGACACTGACATTGAGAATCAGGCCATGAGGGAGTAAACGTGGAATTTCTTATAACACTGCGTTAATTTTTCCTTGACTGATTACAGATTTGGTTCCTAAACCCAATAGACAAGAGAATAGCAATTTTGAAAAGTGACATAATACTTTAATTCATTAATTTAAAAAGAAGAAGAGGGAAAAAAAGATGAGGCACTGCCCCTTCAGGGACCTTCCTAGCAGACTTCTGCTTTTCTGCCTTTCATTGTCACCATTGTAAGACCAAAGATAGTAAAGGGGTTTGGAGCAAAGCTTGTCTTTATGGGTGGAGACTGTTTACACCAGGCCACTCTACTGAGTCTACTGGGATTTTTGATGTTTTCATTCTTTTGTTAGCAAAAGCTTGGATTTTTTTTCTATTTTATATGAGAGATTCTTCATAGGAGTACAGCTGGAAAGTATGGAAACCTTCTAGAGTCTCTGACTATGACTGGAAAACAAAATTTCCTTGAGATTAAACACATGTTCCATTTAATTTTTAGTATCAGGATCAACTTCTTTTGATAATGAGTTAATCAGTACTATTTGCATATCAGATGGTTCATAATTTGTTCAAAACTGTGGTTGAATAACTTGATTGTTTTATAAATACATCATATTGCAGACTGTGAAATATAATTTGGACCAAGGAAATTTATGATAAGCAACATATTCACATTTCTAAACACCTCAAAGAAAACTACCCTGTTAAAAATGTTATTTTGAAATTAATGACTTCCTTAGAAAACATGAAAATTTGAGATTATGTATGAAGAAAAAAATATCGGTGCTGTTACAAATAATCCAAGGACTTTATTGATTATGAGGGGATCATTGTAACACCTTTTCACAGCAGAAAAATTATCTGAGCCTCCTAAAAGTAATAATATAGTACATTTATTTTAGAATCATGTTTCTTTATGACATTTTTTCAGTACTCTAAATAATGAAAAAATTAATTTTAAATAGCCTATTTTTGAAACTAAATTGTTTAACTTCATTTCATTTCTGTCAATTTGCACTAAATTTTATATTTAATGTTTTCTGAAACATACATATGGAATAATCTTTCAAATTCATGTTTGTGTACTTGATGAGCAGCCGTATATGCTGTTTGATTTAACCCAAATCATATGGCATGGATAATTATTTTTTCTTGCTCCCTTTTGGAAAGTTGCTATTATTCAAAAGCTAAAGCTGAACTATAGTGAAATATTTTCCATGAAAACCATTTGGCAGTAAACACAAAGAATAAGGTAACTACGCATTTTGTGGTTCTCATTTCCTATTTACTTTTTTTGGAGTCCAGGGTAGGGCTGTTAATCCAGTGGACTAAGAGCTCCTTATAAGAGCAGAAGTATAATTTATTAGTACAGATGCCAACCAACAATCTACCTTTTCCTTTTGAATCCAACTTTCTTAAAAAATATATACTTTTTAGATAGACTCACTAGACATAAAATTTAATGCCATGCAATTAATTATTTTATTGTCACTTATTTTTCACAGATTTAACTGAGAGAGACATTTCCCCAGTGGCGATCAAGGGTAGTATCAGCGCCCTGTCTTACTATGTGACATCTTGGTCTACTATGAAGCTATTTCAAGTGAGATAAACTCTTTCAATGACCTTACCTCCAAGATAGCTATACCATTTGTGTGAGCTCATTCATATCTAAAACTTCCAATACAGATGGAAAATGGCAATTTAACTTAATTATTCCCCTTTCCTTCTTTAAAGCACTCCAATGTTGTCATGAAAATTACAATTATGTTAAAGCATTTTTTACCATCACTATCTTTTTTCTAAGTCATGACAAATGAAAGGCACTCACAGGAAATGGAAGTGCTGAAATGAATAGTAAAGTATGCCGAAGCATTTCAAGAAGACACTAAAAGAGAGAAATAAATTCCTTTTCTAAGTGAAAGGAAGTGAATACATCACATCAATTTATACTGGGTTTTGAAACTGGCTTTTTAGTCTTCAACTCATCTTTTCAGAGAATTTAACATGAAATTCTGTTGCTTTTTTATTTTATTTGAGCTACAGTAATTGCTAGTCATTATTATGCTAATTTTAATAAAATAAACTGAGAACTTATTTTAAGTTAAATTAGTTCGTAATTATTAAAATGGTTTCCTTTTCACAATGGGATTTCTCAACATGACTGTTTAGATTTAAAAATTCATCACATTTATCAAGGGGACTCTTGGAAAAAATGTTAAAACAAATCTCAATTAATAGTGAGTCTTTTCTGTGATTATTAAAAACCACTCTTATTCTTATTTAAATGTTGGTGACTAATTGTACTGAAAATATTAAAATTTTAATTCTTTCTTGACTTAGGTTATGAAAAATATCCTCTCCATGGAGAGAAAAACAATGTTTTGGAGACATATGGATGAAATCTTATTTAATTATCCTGAATATAAAATCAATTACATTATTACCATCTTGTTCATGAGAAGTCTAAATAATAAAATTTAAAATAAATCATATAACTTAAAACCTGTCATTTATTTGTATTAAATTTATATTTTTTGTCAAAACTCTCCTTAAACTGGTCCTGAACTAACTATGTAGCCCAGGCTGCCCTCGAATTCTCAAACTCGTGGCAATCCTCCTGCCTCAGCCTCCCAAGTGCTGAGATTACAGACATGCACCAGCACCACCACCACGCCCAGTTTTTACCTCATCTATTGCATAAACTTTTACTGATATGAATTTCCCTACCCACTCTGCTGGTAGGACTAATAACCCAAGCTTCGACAAAGTGATGGAAAACTGAATCAATAACAACACTCATTAGGGACGGCCTACTTTTATGGGATACTGGTCCAGTCTTTGCCCACATTTTGTGGGCAAAACTTTTCCTGGACGATGTGAGCATCAGTGTTATTCACTCCAGGGAGGACAGAGCACACAGGCCAAAGTAACTATTCTACCAAAATAAAATTAAGTGAACCAAAGAGGTTATTTGAATTTATTCAGGTGACTTACAGGAGTATAGGTGGGAGGTTATCTATAGAGGCACAAATGAGGAAGAACCCAAAGCAGCATGGGATACAGGTCACTTGTGGTCCTATGAGTTACTTAAAGGCACTTGCATTACTGAAAAGCCCAACCCAGTAGAGGTGACACTTTATGGGTGCTGCCACTACCTCCCAGTATTCACCTGTGTGGTCATCTACTGCTTTTACATGCTATTCACAGAGGCTGCAGAAGATGCACAACTTGACCTTGGCAGGGTGTGTACCACCCATCTTACAAAATGTAAGGCCACGCCTAGAGTATGGGCCACACCAGGGGTCTCTGGTGAAGCCTTTACCGTCACATGTGTTGATGATCCATCCTTGAGGACAGGCACCTGCTCCCTCCCTTCCAGACCTACCTTTTTGTACTATATACACATCCATCAAGAGGTAAAAAGAAACAGACAATTGGGACTGTAAAAACAAACAAAGAAATACATAAGCAAAAAAATAATAAAATTCACATTACTGATGTTCTGTATCTAACCAGCTTGCAGTTCTTTTGTGATGTTTTTCTTAGAAATTGTATAAAAATACTTGATCTATTCATTTATTATTTTACACATAGTGCCTAGGATTCTGGACCCCAGTATCATTGACCAGTGCCCATATTAGGTTTTTCTGTTTAGTTTGTATTTTGGTCACTTTTTGATTGCTGGGACACAATACCCAACATCGACAACTTCAGGAAGGTAAAGTTTGTTTTAGTTCTTAGTTTAAGGAGGTGTCAGTCCTTTGATGGGAGACTGGCAAAGGCCAGAAGGATCTTGGTGAGGAGCAGATGACTTTGGCACTGCAGTAGACAGGATCAGGGCTTGGGGGGAAGCTGGGACAGGCATGTGTCCCTCCTGGCCACAGCCTCAATGATTTGTCCCCGCGATCAGACCCACCTCCTAATAGCACATGAAATCTGTGGACAATCCACAGCATCTAAATACAAGATGCTTTGGGGGGAAATTCCGGATCCAAATCCTAACAGTTTACAAATTACATGGTCACAACTATAAAAAATTCATCATTCTCAATCTAAACATTGAGACAGTGTACAGAAGCTGTAGCATTAGGACTAAAAGAGTGAGTCCAGCAGAAGATCCAAGACACACAGCTTTCTGATGGCCAGACAAGCTGTTGTGAATCCTTAGTGTGCTGAGACAATCTACTAATTAATTATCATTTTTTGCCATTGGTAAAATAAAATCTTACGCACTATTCATTTATTTACTTGTTTACTTACTAATCTATTTACTTATTTATTTATTGAGATACTTACCTATTTATTTATTTATTTACTTATGTTTTTATTGCTCTGTAATCCAGGCTAGCCCTGAACTCACTAGGCTGTCCAGGCTAGCCCTGAACTCTTGTCATTCCACATGCCTCAGTCTCTCGAGTGCTGGAACTACATGTATGTGCCAACATGTGGTGATAGGGAATCGCTCTCAGGACAAGTGCTCTAACCACTGGGCTTATCCCCTCCTATGAACTAGAGCAGGAAACTATGAAGAGTGACTGTATGTAGTTATTTCTTAGTCTTTGGTATAACAGTAAAGAAATACTGATGCTCAAAGGGCAAACACAATCATGCAAATAGCAGTAATTCAATTTAATAATTGTCTTTGTATATTTCAGAGAAATTGTGGTGAGAATTCTGCTTTGCTTCATATTCCACCTAATTCCTTTTTTAATGTTTATCTTCCTAATATACCAAAAAAGCTAAAGTATTTTTTCAAAAGTAGTTCTATTATTTATGTGTATATAATTAATAGCATCATTAGTGATTTTCTCAAGACAAATGTGAATACAATTCATTGACTAAATGACCAGAAATTAAGAAATACAAAGGATTAAAGGTTCTTCATTGAAAAACAAAACAAAAAAAAATTAATCTGGCATGTTCTTTCAGAATCCAGGAACTGCCGTCAGCATTGGCATATTTGTGGCTTACCACTTCTTAAATTTTATTTTCAGTAACATCTCTCATTGAATCCTGGCAGAATATGACAGTAAAAAGGGACATTAAGATCATAGGTCCTTCGGTAATGAATTGATGAATTGCCTTATTTCTTTTTACTTCCTTGTTCGGTATATCACTTTGAATAAATGTGGAAGACTGTAATAAATTGATATCATAATTCCAAACCCTTTCCTTTATACTGAAGGTCGTTGGAATATGAGCTTGCACAGTTTCCAAAGAGATGCTACTGTCTGAAAGATACTTCAAGTTAAATTTTTCAAAGAGCTTTTCTGGAAGGTTGAATTAACATTAATAATGCACAGGAATGCATGGATAACTAACAACAATTTTGAAAAATTTTAAATTTCATTACATGAAGCATGAATCTATTTTAAATATTATTATGAACAGCAAAAATGGTGAAAAATTTCCCACACAATTCCTCAGTGTTCACACTCATTTTTGTAGCAATCTTTAAATAGTTCACTTAACAATAACAATTTTGAAATTCTGGATGTTGTAAATCCATAGTATTCAAATTCAGTATGTGTGTCACAATCATCAGAAGAGTTGGTTAAAACACATCACAACCCAATGCCACAGGCTTTTTCTGCAAGTGCAGCTTACAGATGTATATTTCTGATAAGGTCCTAAGTGATTTTGAGGCGGCTGAACAAAGACAACAGTGTCACAGATTATTAAGATAATTACCCTATGGTCCTGAACTAGCATTTCTGTTTGTTAGACAACATCTGTTTCCTTCAGTTTTGCATGGGTAAGAATTGTATCCACATAGGAGAGATCCAAAATATCCTGTAGATAATTGTTTTTTCTCAGATCCATCATAATCATATTTTTGTTTTTATTTTTAAAATATGCTTATAATTATATGTCATTTCACACATGTAAAAACAAAACTAGTCACTATTGAATTAGACTGAATTTAACAGAACATCATAGTTAAAAGATGAGTTCATCCAGTAAATATAACTTATTTATATAATTCACCATACAGCTTTTAAAGTTCTGAATTGTTAGGTCATCCCACGGCTTCATTTATATCATTATCATTGTTACTAAATGCCCTTTTATGAATTTTGGAAGCATAAGTAAATAAGTATAAATAAAAATATTACTGTTTTAGTCATAGTGCCATTGCCAGGGCAAAATACCCAAAATACCCACAACTTGAAAGAGGAAAGAGAAATGCCAATCAAAACATCACTAAAATATCATCTAACCCCACAGAGGATGGCATATAACAAGAACTCGAATGGCTGGCCCGACCTTGGAGAAAAAGGAACCCTCTTACACTGCTGGTGGGAATGTAAACTGGTACAACCACTGTGACGAGCAGTATGGAAACTTCCCAAAAGGCTGAAAAGAAAGGACTTCTTTGATCCTGTGACACCTCTTCTGGGAATCTTTCCAAAAGAGTTAAAAAGCATCATATAACAGAGATACATGTTATACCCATGTTCATAACAGCTCAACTAAAAATAGCTAAAATGTGGAAGACACCAAAGTATTCATCAATAGATCAATGGATATATAAATCGTGGTATATGTACACAAGGATATAATACTTGTCTATAAAGACAAATAGTTTTAAGGCTTTTTCAGGTAAACGAAGGCAACTTTAGACCATCAGGCTCAGTGTAGTGAATCAGACATGGAAGGTTAACTATGGAATAATAGTGGGAGTTAGAGGGGAGGGGAGGGCATGAGAAAATCAAAAAAGGGAGAGGGAGAGGGCTTGTAACTCTGACATGATATATATGTGCACAAAATACTCTAGTTCAGTGTAAACATAGTGTATCACATACATGAAAACAAATTCAAAAAAACAGAAGGAAAAAAAGAGGAAGGGATGATTTCAGCTCCAAGTTTTAGAGGTCTCAGCCTAATCAGTTGACAGGCAGCTCCAAGGCTGAAATGTGAAAGGCATGGCAGAGCAAAGCTGTTCCCTGCATGGCAGCCTTTAAGCAAAGCTGGAAAGGAACAGCTGGAGAGAAAGACACACCCTTCCACCCACCTCCACTCAGTCCCAACCTATGCGAACAATTGTCAATTGGAAAAGCCAGTAGAAGAAGCCACTGATGAACACAGGCCTTCTGGATCAAGTCACATTCCTAGCACATGAGAATTTTGGGGAACATTTCAGATTTAAGCCATAACAAATACTAAATGTCTGCTAGTCCAGTATCTTTATACTAGCACTGTTATTAAAGCCTGAGGTGACAGAAATTTCTAAGGCAATAAAATTCATTGTGATAATGTGAAGGGCTTTTTTGGAACAGATAAAAATTAAATTAAAACTATCCTATTTTGATGTATTTATTTTTTAAAAAATTTCTTTGAGAACATGAATGGTTGTATTTTATTGAGAACAAATCACCAGCCAAAATCATGCTTTCTCATCATAAAATAAATTTGAGTCATTTTAGTTAATAATTGCATTCAGAATAAAAATATTTAGTGAATTTTTGGAATAGTCTTTCCAACAGAGTTTGCTCCTTTTTTTTCTTTTTCTCCACAATACTTCTCCTTATCTTCCTTACACAGGTCCTTTACATGGATGTGTCTGAGATACTGATAAACATCTACCACCAAAACAAGAGACTGAAGTTCCCCTTTGCTAAGCAAGTGCAATCTTCTTGGACACATGGACTGGATCTGCATCCTCTCGCAATTTGAGCAGATCAAACTGCAATGTCTTTCAAAATTGTTGTTGTTGCTGTTGTTTGCAACAATGTAAATGACTGCTTTCTATTTTAAATGAAATATAAGTCAAAGCACATCGCTCAAAATTGCCTCACAGTGATTTTTTCAGAGGCCAGTCTGAAAGTGAAGCTAATTATTAACATAAGTTTTACATTGAATGTGACACAATATGACTGACCCACTGAAGAGAGACTTATTTGATACTGAGCTCTATGTGATCAGCATGAGAACCAAAATGTTATTTGATGCTTTATTTAGTTTAATTTTTAGTCTTGGGGCTGGAGGAGTGGCATGGTGGTTAAAGCACTTGCCCAGCAAGCACACAGCCCTCACATCAAATCCCCAGCACCACATAAAGCTGGGCATGGTGGCACAGGTCTGTAATCCCAGCACTAAGGGGCTGAAGCAGAAGGATTGCCGTGAGTCCAAGGCCATCCTGTGTGCCACAGTGAGTTCACAACCTGCCTGGCCTTCAGAGTGAAACCCTGTCTCAAAATAATAATAATAATAATAATAATAATAATAAGTATTACCTACAATTTAAAGGGTGCTTTAATTCATTATGTATGACAGTATAGCAAATGATACATTGATAATTATGGTAGTTATTAAATTTTCAGTATGTGTTCCTCATAAAATTTGTCTCCTTCATTATCATTTATTATGAATTTATCAAAATATATGTATAAACTATAGACTTTAAAATTATATTTAAAATTTAATTTCTGCCACATGTAATACTCTCAAGATAATGCAAATTGTCTTAAGCTATCAAAGTTATCCACAATTAACATAAATACACAAAGGTAATTTTGAGCTAGTGTCAAACTGCCAGATATGAAAGTGTGAGGTTATGTTTACTTTTTGTTTCAAACATTTGAAACGCCATTCAACCTTTTCTGAAAAAGAGAATACAAAAGCTAAAATCACAAGAAAATGTTAACTTAGAATTAACCTTCACTGATATCGACCAGATGAAGTCTAGTTATATGGTTGAAAGAAATGCTTTTGCAAGTAACTCACTTCCTGTAATTTTGTACTGCCCAAAATCGAGAGAAGTGTCCATTAAAATCAATATGCAAAAGAATCAAACAGGACACATAATCAGCAAATGAAACAGTTTTCTGGCCCCATGTGTTTATATAGTCTAATCATGTCTCCAGTTCTATAAAATGTTCCAATCTGTGTGGAGAAATATATCCATGTTACACATAGAAATGGCTCTGTGATTATTTTAGAAGACTGTAAGACATGACTTACAAATAATCAATTTATATATTATTTATTTAAAATACAAATGTATGTAAAGAAAGATACACAGTAGTGCCAGGCCAACTAATTAACTCCCCCTCCATAGGCGCAAAAAGCATTGAATGGGTTCCTCTGTTTCTGTTCAGAAAATTGCTCTGTGTGCAAACTATTTTCTCTTTCTATTTTGTGTAATTTCCCGTCATTCCACATGAACTCGTAGCTGTGTAATAACCTTAAGAATAAAAAGTAACTGACATAATTTTCAAAGAGAAGTAGTTTATTCTTACATATTTTGAAATAACCTTGTTTTAAATCTCCTGACATGATGTGTATATAAGTATCTCTTTAAACAAGAATAATATGTCACCTCCTCTCATTTTGTCCTCATTTAAATTTCTTCTCCAGATCATGAAGTTTCTGGTACAAAATTGTATGTAGAAGCAGAAAAAATTATCATCTATCACAGCTGATAATTTTAATAATAACTAAATAATTTTTAAAATGGCATTGAGAGCTGATTTGCATGCTGTATAATTTGCCCATTTAAAATATAAAGATAAATTTTAAATATGTCTTTTGGTTTTTAAAGTATTACTGCAATCATTTGTAGAAAAATGTATTCATTCCTGGATTTTAAAACAAAAATACCATGAACTGGGTGACTTAGGAGGGACAAAAACTAATTTTTACTCATTTCCAGAAGCTAAAAGCCCAAGTTCAGAATGCCATGTGATGGAGTCCTGGAGACAAGCCTGTGCCAGGCTGCAGACCACTGCTTCCTGCTTTATTGTTCTGTGGAAGAGGAAGCCCATTCAGCTCAGCCTGAGGAAGTCGTTTTGCTACTTATTTTAAGATCGCTCTACTACCAATAGATTCTTTCGGGTAGTTCTCTTGTAACTTTTATCTAATACTTTTATTACGCAATAGATCAATTCTGATTCAATTAATGAAGTGGGAAATGTACAACCTAACTCACTTGTCAATTGAAAATGCTACATTCAAAAAGAACAGGTTAGTGGGGCAGGGAACGCAGACCTGCAATCCCAGAATTCTGTGAGGCCGAGGCAAGCACCTCACAAGTTTGAGTTCAACTCCGGTAACTTGCAACTGGGTCACACCCTGTCTTGAATTAAAAAAAAAAAAATAGGCTGGAGATGTAACTCAGTATGAAAATCCTGGACTCAACCCCCAGTACAGAACACAAAGTTTATAATTAGTGACATTTCAGCTTTTTATTAAAAAATCAGCTTCTCCTAATCTTTGGAAGAGACTTTACGCACATTGAAAACTGAATGGGGCCCAGCTATCCACCTTGCTGGCCAGTACTGACGCCTTACTTACACTCTGGTAGATAATATTTTATATGAATATTGTCACCATCACTGGAGAGATCTGATGTTCCACTCGGGAGACCACAGCTTGACAGTTCACAGAGTTGTGCTATTCCGTGTCTGCCTCTATTGCTGAGATTTCTCATTCTTCTTGTATCAGTACTTCTGATTAGTACATCCCAGGCTAGGCGGGGACAAATGATTCCACTTCTCACGTAGAGAATACTACTGTACAAAAACCTTGGTAATTCTTGAAATTCTGAAATATTTCCTTCTGCAATATTATAATTTGAATAAAGTAGAAAATATATAGGTTAGTTTTGAAAAAAATGGTTTTCTTTTCTCCCTTCCCCTCTTCTGAAACAGTAGGTATTAGAATTTCAGATTCTATGTTATAATTTTTGTACATGTCAACCTTCACAAAGCTAGTTAATAATAGAAGCTGCAAATGACATTGCTGTAATATGTTCTTACTTCCTGAAGACCATTGCTACCCAGGTTTTGGGATTCTAAAGTAAGAAAGAACACTCCTACATAGCACTGTTTGCTGAACTATGGGATTACTGTCTTTATTCACACTTAGAAACCTTCATTGAACAAAATACTAAAATAATACCAACAATACTCATTGCGGTTCTCTAAGAGAGTGTTGTTTTTCATAAGCATGGTATTTTATAGTATTAAAAAGTAAGATAGACCTATTGTTAAAAAGCAGATCAGCTTAGTGAAGTGAGTCAGATGCAGAAGGTGAAACATCGAAAGGTCTCTCTGATATGAGAGACCCAGATCACAACTGCTATGGAACTTAAGAGGAAAAACAAAGTTAAACAGGGGGGTAGGGTGGGGAGGAATAGAAGGGCGGGTAGGGGGAGGGACAAAAGGAGAGTCGAAAAGTACTTGTCACCTTGACAAAATATGTAGGTGCACAAAATGTTACACTTCATTGTAAACCTTAAATTTTGCACTTACACATATCAATAAAATGGGGAAAAATTTTTTTAAGCAGACTAGGACATAACATTCTTCCACAATGGACATTCCCTGGTTTTTCTCAAGCAGTCATTATTGCTCCTGGTATGAATATTTTCGACCTTAAAAAATAAACAGGTGGTGGATGGTAAGAAGGCATGTGGGTGTTAATGTGACATTGTTTATAATGAAGAAGAGACAGTGTTTTTTAGAATTTCATGCTGCCTATCTACTTTGCTGGCAACTGTAGACTAATCTGTCATAATATTTTAAGAGCAGGCATGTTGCCATCATTACAGATGGTTATATGTATTTGACAGCCAAGGGTTCATGTATGTGCAACACATGCGGGTTTTGAAACCAAGATGCTCAGTAAAGGTCAAATAACAGTTTATCCTAAGCTCCACAATTAATATAAAGAGAGATCGCTTTCTATGCATTTTTCTTATTCTTTATTTGCTTCAATTTATGTAGATATATAAGTGAGATCTATATATTGTCATCAATAGACTATAATCCAATAAGCCAACCAATTTGCAAATCCACTACAGAGGCAATTGATTTCAATAGCAGAAAATAATCGCATGAAGCAGAGATATTTTGGTAAAATTCATTCAATGTATTCTTTTTAAGCCGAAGCTTTACTAACAACATCTATCTCCAAATAATCTTACAAAGTAGAAGCAAGTATATCTGAGAATATCTTACATAAATTAATAATGCACATTAATTTTGTGAAGGTACTCCAAGATTGTGACCTAATTCAAAGCAGGCAATGCCCAGTTGTTACCTAGTGTTATTCTATTCAAATAAACCAGTTTTAAGGGCTGGAGCAATGGCACTAGACTAAAAGGGCATGCCTTGCAAGTGCAAGGCCCTGAATTCAATTCCCAGCACCACATAAAACAATTGAGTATGGAGGCGCACGCCCTTATCCCTACACTCAGAGACAAAGGCAGGAGGACAGTCCTGAGTCTAAGGCCAGCCTGGGTTTCACAGTGAGTTCAGAACCAGCCTGGACTACAGAATAAGACCTTGTCTCAAATTTATAAACTAATTAATTAATTGATTAATTCTAAATTATAACAATTTATATTACTACTTTTCAATTTATCAATGATTAATGTTATTAATATACAATCATACATTTGACTAACAAAAATCAGATAAATTGAGAAAGAAATTTAAAAATTTATGTTTGTTACTGCTCCTCAAGAACTTTTCATTTTTAATAATTAAGAAAAGTAAAATTAATATAGGATACGTGTTGTTGGGGCTCAGAAAACCACATCCAATGTGTGGTACCTTGCATGCTAATAAACTTGCATTAGAAAGGCCTCAGAGGGAAAAAAATATACATGAATTATCACATTTTTTTCTCTTTCTTCTCCACAGTATGTCATAGAAAGTAGAATTTCTTTTCTTCAATGTGAGCCATAGAAATTACAACTTCTCTCCACCCAAAGCAAACCCCACTCAACACATAGGCTGGAAATATATTTCTGGGTAAAGGCCCTAAGTGCGTATGTGCACCAGTCCCTCGGGTTGGACGTAATTACTATGCATCACAAATGTATACTAAGAAAGAGTAAAACCTTTCGGAAGAGAGAACAAAACAAACATATCCTATTATAATTTTTTTGGATCATCCTATTCTCATCAACTTTCTGAAAGAACATAATGCAATAGTTAAGGAATCACAGGACAAAATACCTACACCGGAGATGGTACATAAAGAATTGCGTATGAAAATATACTATTTTGTTCAAACAGTGCATGCAAATGACTTGGCTAAATTTAAATACATTATGATGGTGGTAATTACCAAACAGGCAACATTTATGCAGAACAGTCTGCATGCTAATTCCTTCATTTGTGTCAACACCCAGAGCGAACGCCTATTATATTTGATTCTATTTTTACAACATCGTGGCAAGGCTTATGGAGGTTAAAATACTGGTGCGGATCCTTAGTTAAATGAAGGCATGGACTGGGATTCAAATGTCAAGGTCACTAACTTTCAAATTCTGTGTTCTTTACTACATGCGACTGAGCAAATAAAACACTTCAAGGCCCTGTAATGCTGTTTTAAACTAAGAGCATCATCGAAGTATGAAAAACAAAGCATGAATGTAGTTGAATGTTAATCACGGATCTGTCACTTTCTATCTTGTATTTTTTTCCTAGTATTGATCTTGACATTTCTAAGATGAAGGTTGTTTATTTCAAGGTCTACCCTTCCTCTATTAAATACTACAGTCCTTGAAGGATATCTGAGGTTAATTTTCTGAGTTATGTGCTATGATTTTATGTGTCAGAGTTCTGGATTATGCAATAGACTGCATTAGAAGTTGTATATTACACTTAATTACTTCCTTGACAATCAGAAGGTTTTACAAACCACTTTTTGGGAGGAAGACAGTTGCACATATATTTAAACTGATGTGAGTACGTTGGAAAGGAAGAGCCTGGAGTGTCACAAGAAAGCTAAAAAGAGCACAGAGAGATTCGAGGGACATTTGTTGCATTTTGAAGGAGAAAATGCACAGGCACATACTCACTTAGAGTTACAACTTTTAATCTAATGACTGTTATTGCTAGGTGTGGCAAGTACATATGTTTACATAATGACACAGGAATTGTGCCTATCTCTACAAAATTTGCATTGTATATCCAGGAAAGAAAACCCTGAGAGAAACCTCTCGAAGGATTAACGTGGCCAGATATTTCCCTCCTTTTTGCAACGAAGAGAATCTGTGCATTTCCTCTCCCCGTTTCCGCCCTCCCATTCCTCTCTCTCATCCCTGCTGACTCCCATCAACTCAACGCATTTCACTCTCGCATTTGTGTTTCTTCTGGGCATTCATATTAGAAAAACCAAGTGATAATAATCTTCCGTATTTGATTCGCAACCACTATAGGAAGCACTATGGAGATGACTGAAAAATTAAAAATAGATCTTCCATTTAACCCAGTGACACCTTTTTCTGGGTATGTTTCCTCAAGTGCAGAGATATTTGGAGACCTTGCCAGCGTCTGTGTTCTGTTTCAGGGGCTGGTGAGTGGGGTCTGAGCTTCTCCACTTTGTCGATCTCCTAAGGGCCCTTCCTTTGTGACTGTCCGCCACACTTAGAGCGAGAAGGAGTTAACGAATACATCACAACCATCAAATACTAAGATTAGTGTGTGACCTGACTGGAACTGCAGAATTAGGGAGAGAGTAGTGAGTACTTACAAACAAAGAAGGATAGCATTTAAAAATGTGGTCAAATAACATCAAAATAATAGCCTCGGAAAACTCATGCAGTGCAATTATAAACCCAGAATTTAATGCAGATGTTTGTCTTTCTCTCTGCTCTTAATGAGGTGCATGCAGGACATAACTTGAACTCACTGCAATCTGAATTTGACATGTTGCTATGAAACTCATAAATAAATAAGTGCACATGTCAATATTTGACAAACTTTCAGGAAGTTTCTTAACACGAAACAGTGTTTTTATGGTAACCAGGTTCTACTTTCCTGGGAAACCTCGCCACTGTCAGCGTTTCTGCTTCCTGCTTGGAGGGGTGCATTGTCTCGGTTACACTCACAGGATACTGACGGGAGGTGTCTGTGACACTTTTGCTCATGTTTTGTCAAGATTTGGCTCTGCATATGTAACCCTGCTAAAGCTGTTTTTTTTTTCTGGTTTGTATGAGGCTTGCCACGTTGGTGACATTAGCAAGGTGAATGGATGGTAAATATTCTTATGGATCTACAAGCTAAAATTATCCGCAAATGTAGATAGAACAATAACTATGTGGGTTTGAGTCTGGATTGGCCCTCAACAGTTTCATGCATCTGGATGCTATGGATTATCTATGTGATTATGTGCTGTTAGGAGATGGAGGCCTGATCTGGAGCGGTGGATTATGGGTATGTGGTGGAAGATAGGCTTACAGGTGATGATAGATTATAAACATGTAGGTTATAGATTACAGGCATGTAGACTATAGATTACAGACTTGTGGTACGGGCTTAAATCTGGAAGGGGTGGAATATTGAGGCTGGACCCAGAAGGGCCAGATCACTGGGGCAGGATATGGAAGGAAAAATGCAACTTTCAATTTTCTCTCTTCCTTCTGGGAATTGACTTGGCATCCTATTTACAATGCTATGAGAAGCAGCCTCTGGTTTTGTCTCCACTGTGTCCTGCCACTGTTGTGGGTGGCCAATGAATAGACTGTGTGACCTTCTGAAAATATTAGCAAAACTAAACTTTACCTCCCCTAATTTGTACATGTTAGTTAATGAGTCACAGAAACAGAAAAGTAACTAAGAGAATAACCTTTGAGTTTATGAGTGGACTGTGACCTTCTGGAACTGTGAGCAAAAATAAACTTTTCCTCCCCTAAATCTGTGGATGTCAGGTATTGAGTCACAGCAATGCCAAAGAAACTAAGACAATGAACAAACTAATAATGTTCAGGATACTGTATTACTAATGAAATATTTTCCACAGAGGCCAAATGCATAACCGGATAATTTCATTGGAAATTGGAAATTCTATGAAACATTTAAATATTATGTTATATAATCCCAATGCCTCTGAGAATTTCACTGTTAGGAATATATTCTTAACAACATATTACTGACAATAACTCAACATAGACAAGGAAATAATATAAATAATTATTTGATATATTAAAATCAAACATATAAAGTAAACATGAATGAATCATAATCTATTAATTAATCTCTGCAATTAATGTAATGAATGTTTATGGCATTTTGTGTAATTAAATGATATGTTCTGAATCAATTGACCTATGACCTAATCAACATAATTTATGCTATAAGATTCAAGTATATGATGAAACATCATAACAAGCATTAGAGCAACCCTAAACTCATTAATTTTTAGTCTCTGACAAGGGAACACTTCACTTCAAAAGCTAAAATATACCACTGACTACAATTCTAGTCTTTATTAGAAGAAAAGCAGAAATTCTACTTGGGTGTTCAAAGTGTAGGATTTCGCTCTCATTGCTCGTTCATTCACAAACATGAATTAGTCAATCTCCTGCTCATTTTATTACAAAGAGCTAAGAAGAACTGGAGGGAGAACTCCAGAGGCAAGAAGGATGGATTCACATTCATCATCATCACAACGGAAGTTCCTATGTCATTCATTAACAGGAAGACTAGTAAACGTGCATCCCTTCTGAGCATCTATACTTAAACGCATTTGTTGCTACAGTATTGGGAAAATGATGTTCTGAAAGTGAGCTTAATATTCTTATATTTGCTTTTATAAATTTAACTTGATGTAACCTGATATGGTTTTTGAGTCTATGTAGAGATTTTAAATTAGTCTCTCATGAAATAATCCTGAAAATTGAAGTATAGTAAATAATTCAGAAAGAAAATGTCATGGTTTGGTACATTTCCACACACAATGTAAGTTTTAAGACTGCACTTATATAAACATCTGTCTCAACTACAGTACTGAGTTTAATTTTGCTTAAGGTTTGTATAACTGATCTGAAAGTAGCCTTGTAGTTTTGACATTTAAGTTTGTTTCTTCTTTATAAATAATCTTATAAAAATCATTTTAATTCTGCTGTGTTACCCAATGTCTGTGTTAGCACACACACTAAGAAAAGCACAGATTAATTTAATATTAGCTGTGGAGTTCTCAGGAACGTATATCTACAATGAATAAAATTTAAATGAACACAATTATGTAAAATTCATTTTTACCTGTAATGGCAAAAATTCTATAGCTCCATAGAGAATTTGAATTGAAAACTTGAACATGTTAAGAAATAAATGTAGATTGAGTACTTCCTAATAAAAATATCTGTACTTTTGTTCTTCATGTTACTTATAAAATGTTCACCTAACCATTTCAAAATACAGATTTTGAAATATGCAATCACTCTTGCCTCAGCTGTCACACCTTGTATATATTTGAACCCATGTCATAATCTATATTTCATAGTTCATACAATGAAATATAGAAATAAGCATGCATATGCATACATATACAGATTCTGGGCAAAATTCTTTCTTGTAACAGTTTTGACCATCTCTGAATTAAACTCTATTAATTCAAATTTTAAGCTACAGCATTTAAATAGCAAAATTTATGTCATTTGAAATAACTTACAAAACGTTTTCTTTTTAATTTCCAAAAGAAATGAGGTTCAAGCAGAATAATAATTAATCTATCAATTTTTGGGTCCAGATACAAAAAGAAAGGCAATATTGCTTGCGAACATGACCACTCCAGATACAAAAACATGTTGGACAAGACTGTGGCCGCCACAGCATCACCTCTAGTGTCCAGTGAAGCCCTAAGAACCCAGACAGATTCTTTGATATTAGGACAGCGATGCCTTTACGCATTGCACCTGGAAGATTAATTTTTTGAATTTTGTGCCTCTACAAGTATCATTAATACATTCCATTATATTATTGAGTAGTGTATATGGTTTGAATATAAGTATTTGGTTCTCCATGTTTAGGTAAAGAACTTAAATATTCTTGAAACTTCTCCAGAAGTACTGCGGCATATGTCATTCATTTCTGGAAATTTTTCTTTTCTTATTGATCTGACACTCACCTTCTTTCCAGCTTACATACATCGTCATCTCCTTTATCCCAGAAATTGTATCAGCTGAAAACTTGACATTCTTGAGTGACAATCTAGGTTATTTTTTAATTACCCTTTTATCTAGTACTGTTGGGCTTCTTTCTTCCCTCTTAAAAAAAATAATAACTCCAAAGATGCCTGTGTTTCAAAGAAAAAAAAATCGTGTCAGTATAATACTAACGTACTTTTTGGAGAGCTAATCTTTATCTCAAAACAGCCTTCTCCCTCCATAGAACAGCCATTTACGGCATCTTACCTGTGTACTCACCTCTTGTAACGAGGAGTAAGTCCAGGGCCATCACGGTGGAGTGCAACCCCAAGCTGTGTTCTGTTGTTGTTGCTGTTGTTGTTTCTGTTTATTTGTTTGTTTGTTTTGGTTTTGAGACAGAGCCTTGCAAAGTCACTAAGCTATTTAGGCTGGACTCAAACTCAGAATTCTCTTACCTGTGGTGAAGGACTTGAGCAGCCAGTCCCAGTTTAGGAGTGTGATTTCAACAAAGTGAGGTGTACTTGGCTGGACTGCATGAGTCGAGTTTAGAAAAAAAAAGTAAACACTTGAGCAATCATATCCAAATCAAGATACAGTACATTTCCAACTGATTACCCTCATCCCATTCCAAAGGAAAAATCTAATTTAATTTATATCACAATAAATTTGTTTTTCTGTTTCTAGAACTCATAGACAATTAATCATACAGTATTTGTTGAGTTGTGACTGACTCGGTTTTCTTAACAAAATGTTTTTGAAAACAATGCACGTTTTCACAAACGTCTATACTGTATTGTTGAGTAATATTAATTGTATGAATTTAATCCAGTTGTTTTTTCTAGTTCTTCCTTTGCATACTTTTGTGTCCCTTTTATTGAATCTTATAGAAGTTGGGGAGGCAGACTGTGGATAAAGCTGTTACAGATATTCCTGTAGCAGCTGCTTTTGTCTTCTTATTTCTTTTGGGTAAATCTTAGAAATTGAATCATTTGGTTAGCAAATTGATAAGTTAATAACTTCCAGGAACTGTTTAAACGTTTTCTACCCCTCTTTGTGTAACTCTACATCCTACCTAGTATAAACAGATTTGGGCTAGTCAAACATTGTCATTTTAGTGGGAAAGAAGTAGTATCTGTTTCTGGATTTAATGGTTTGTCTTGGATGATTAACTTTATGAGGATTTTTTTCTTGAGTTTATCACTAGACTTGGAACTTTCAGATGTCCAAGGTCACACTCCAAAGCCTGGGAAACACGAGGCAGCGTGCTGGGCACAGGTCAGGATTCCAGTGTCATGGAGGTTCAGTGGTCTTCCTGAGACTTAGATCCTCTTAATGTTTTTTTTCCACTTGTTTAATCCTTTCACTGTAATCTTCAGAAATGTTATTTGGGCAGATTTTTTAAATATGTAATTCTTACTGATTGGTTGCTTCATTGGGTCTGCCAACTTTTCTTCTAGGTATGTCTGAACTTTCTCCCCATTGTCTTTATTTTTGAAAGACAACTTACTTGGGTAAAATTTTTACTATTGGCTTATTGTTTTTGCTACTTTTATTCACTTATTTTATTCCCTTAAGTGCATTATACATGTATGTGTGTCTGTGTGTGCATGCATGTGTGTTTATATATATTTTACTATACTATATTCTTCCTGTGATTTTTTGATGAGACTATACTCTGTGTGTGTGTGTGTGTGCGTGTGTGTGTGTGTGTGTATTATATTCCTGATCCAAAGATAAAATGGTTAATGGAATGTGGTGCTTCATTATGGTTCGGTATCTTTTTTATATTATTAAAAGGCCTCTATTTTTCAATTTTATTAATGTAAATGCATTTAGAACACAACCTCAATAAATTAAACCATCGTTAGAATATCCGAATCACAAGCCTCACTCATTAATACAATTTATAGTAGATGTACTTTGAATAAAAATGTCAGTAGCTTTTCTAAATTTCATCAAAATGATTCATTTTTATTTATTGAATACTTTTAATATTCTCCATGGCCTAAAATATTAGGTCTACCATAGTGTAAACTTTTATACTTTTTGAGTTACTTTTGAGTTATAATTATGTCTATGTAGTACCAGCTGAAAAACTAAAATGGGAGATAAATTAATTGCTCAAACAATTAAAGCTTTAATAAACATAAGATAACATATAAAATGTAAATAATATAGTATTTAGTATTCTTATAATTTTAGTTATTATTAGCATTTTGAGCACACTAGTTCAAATGCTAAAAATATATTGTTGTATGGCAGCATGTGACTTAAAGCAAGTTGTCTTCATATTTTTCCTGGACTTATACTTTAAAATGAAATGAAATAATCTACTTGAAATGCTAAAAGAAGTTATATTTTATTCAATAGTTTAAGAATTTTTATAAGTCCAACTTTTTTCAATTAAAAATACATGACTTTAAGTCTGAAAATTCTAATGAATAGAACCCATTCATGTAATTTTTAAGGTAAAATGAATATATGAGATGTGAAACTTTTAAAGTAGCTTGACTTATTTTTATTTTTTCACTTTAGGGGTTTATATTTATGGTCTTCTTTTTGATGATGTAAAATAAAAGATGTTAGTACACTTTCATGTTAATACTTTTTCCCCAATATTTATTGGTATAGATAGATAGATAGATAGATAGATAGATAGATATGATATAAAGTGGTTACATTGAACTCGAAGAGAAAGCATGTCATATTTTACCATCTGAATTTGGTACTTCACTAATCATAGGTTAATCAAGACTCTACCTCAGAAAAGAAAGAAAAATAAAGACACAAAAAGGAATGCCACATGATTTTATTAATGTGTGGAACTCGAAAACTCAAATTCATAAATTCAAAGAATAGAAAGTTGATGATCAAAAGCTGACTCATAGGAATTATGTTGGCAGATGTTGCTCAAAAAACACAAAATTTGATGTAGAGAAGCAAAATAATTTTCTGAGATCTATTATACATAAGAGTGTGATACATTTCCAAATAACTAAATAGCAAATTTCACATGTTTTACCATAAACTTAAGTTGAACATCAGGTATATTAATTAGCTTGGCATAATTATTCCTTTTGGTATTTAGATACTTAAACATTACATCATAACCCCAAAATGAGCAATTATGGTTTGGCAGTTAAAATTCCTAAAATATTTAGTGAATCAAAAAAATTAAATATGGTAATAAAGAAAGGCATGAAAAAGAACAAGAATAATCTTAATTCTATATGTATTTTGATAGACTCATTAATCAGATAACACATGCACTGATTTCTTAATGAATCCAGGCTCTAAAAGTATATACTGAAAACATGGCTTAAGAGAAATACTTAAAATATAATTTGTTTTAAATTGTTACATTTTAGATTTTTTTCCTAACTTAATTTAACTTTTATTTTTAGCAAATTTTGTCTAATACCAATGATGTATTAAACTTTGGTTTTGATTAACAAATTTTGCCTGTCCATTCTGAAAATACTTAAAAATATTATTCATGATCATGGTCCTTTTTAGCCTGACTCTCTCAGAAAGGCTTTTTATATTAAAGTAACATTATTATAAAAGTTGTTATCAAAATACAAAATATTTCTTACATTTGTGTCCTTGCTCCCAGGGAAACATAGGTAGATTTTGTTTGTAAACCAGACATTACAATCTTAGTGCTTCTGCTTGAGAATTTTGCATGCCATTATGTGCCATTAATTATTTTTATTTTTATGGTAGCAGTAAACTAGCTATATTAGCAAATCTCTAGCATACCTCCTGCAAGGACAATGTCCTTACTTAGAGTCCCTGCATGGGTCAAATGAGCTGAATTAGTTGAAGTAGTAGGTTACACAAACGTAATGTTTGTTTCCTGTGTATCACACAATGTTTCCCTTTTTAAAAGTAGCCTTTCATTCCAGTGCATCTCTTTATAACAAAATTCTGTTCTTCAAAGTTAGACAATGAAAATTAAAAGCCACAGACTTTACAACTCTTTGTGAAATCATTCCCCTGCATATATCTGCTAACTTCAAGGGATTCAGTTTTTTAATAAATAGCAGCATGCACTTTTCCTTTCCAGGCTCTGTTTTCAGGGCTTTAATGGTTACTATCAAAATGGATTCAATGACAGGAAAAAGACACCCAGGATAGCCATCAGCCTAGGACACCGATGGCGCTGTACAGCATTCATGCCAGAAGGTAACTGGTTATGATCCCATCTTCAAGACCATAGTATTTCCATTTGGCTGTTTCTCATTGCTTTCTTTTGTCTAGGTGTGTTCTTCCGGTAGACTTTTGCTTTCTGTCTTTAGGCTATTCCATTTTTAACACGAGTAGCATTGCCTCTAGCTGACCACCACTTTTCTGTCCCCCGAGTCCCTTCCATGAGGGTGGATTTCAGCTTCTCTGTACAGATCCCAGTGTCTACGTGGTACAGTCATTGTCCGTCATTGATGGCTCTTGCTCTATTGCCACATCACTTGCTGCATCTGTGCAGATATGTACCTTTCCTGCAGGCAACATTTCTGTGCAAGACTTTGTTTAATTTAATTCTTATATCACAAACAGACTTTTTCTTTTTTTCAGGTACATATAATTTCAAAACAATCTGGGTAAGTTACTATCAGTTCACCAAAAAGGTGGTGACAAAAATTGACACTTGCATAAAAAGTATTGAATCTGTTCTGGTGTCATGTGCCAGATGTCTGCTGGGAGGGACCCTGGGGCAGATATGTCCTTCTTGGATGGTGCTGTGCGTCCTAAGCTTCAGTAATGCATCTCAGTCTGCACAGCTGCAAGTGAATCCCTGGCTCATATCATATCCATGTGCCAGTGAGCAGGAAAAACACCTGAGTAGATATGATAATTTTAAAAATTGCTCATCAAATCTAGTACTGCATTACTGTCTTAATAACCTGCTTTGGACAATGAAATACAAGAGAATGTGAAGGCAGGTTTCAGATGACCTGTATTTGACTCCCAAGCCCCAGAATTCACGGAGTAGTTGAATCTAACACCCAGCTTGGAGCTAAGCCAAACAAAAGAACGGCCACTTTAAATGGGCCTCAGCCAAAACTCACTGTACTAGGTAACACTGATTATAAAAAGCAGATTCTGCTAGGCCCAGTGGCACAGGCCTGTAACACCAGCCCTCTGGGAGGCTGAGGGAGGAGGACTGCAAGTTTGAGCTCAGCTTGGGTAATTCAGCGACTCAGTGGCAACTTGACTCAAAGTGAAAAAACAGTAGTGAGCTCAGTGTGAAAACCCTGGGCTCAGCCCCCAGTAAAGAAAAAAAAAAAAAAAAAAAAACAAGAACGAACAAAAAAAGTAAATTCTTACTAGTAAATACAATGAGGATTTTTAAAGTAGCTATAGTTGACCGATGCAGAGTATTCTGTCTCCAAAATCTTGCACAAATGCCCGTCATCCAAAATTACATCACTGTGACCTAAAATATGTCTGTCCTCACATGTGAACTCAAAGCCATTCCAAGTCCTCTGGTGCAAGCTCATGTCAGGCAATTCAACTGCTTTCAATTTCAGCGTCCGGCACAAGCTGTCATTTCCTCATGAGTTCGCACGCTTAAACAGCAAAAGGAACACAAGCAACACAGCTCACCTGCAAACCGTTACATCACACCCTCTGCATCATTTATAGTGGCTGCTTCTTAACCTAACCATGTTTCCGACTATCTTTGCAAAGCTCAAACATTAGAAACAAAAGTCCTTAACCCTTGAATTCTTCATTGGCATGCCCCTGTTTTCATGGTTGTCTGGCCCTAAGTGAAAGGCATTAACTTTCTTGAGTCTTCTCTGAAACTCTGGTGGTTACTTCCTAAGTTGCTGGGGCAATCTCCATGTGGCTACTTTCTGCACTCTTCACGTTTTCCGTGTCTGTACGCTCTTTGGGAAGTCAGATTAGATGCCCTACATTCATCTCTGTGATCTCTCTTACTAGAGTTTCTACATTTTTGACGATACATTCGCAATGAATGCCTCTGAAAATTGTGAAGTGTTTAAAGACATGGGAAAATAGTTTAGGTTTTTATCTTTCCTAGGTCATAAAGCAATTATTGAAATGACTTTGCTGGCATTAACAGCCAAATTGATTGAGGCTTTAAAACAGCTTTTGCTAAAGCTGTCAAGGCATTTTAACATTTTTAGATAAATTATAAAGCTCAAGAGTATCAGTAAAAATTATTGAGATTTTTAACACTTAGTATCATCAATTTGCTGAAGGCAAATTGGAATGCTTACTTAAAAAGCGGTGCCTTTTAGAGTTGGTAAAATACGTTAATTAGGCATGTTCAGTTTTTGATCCATCAATAGTACTCTTTATAAATACGTAGGAAAATATTCATTTAATACTTCACTAGTTATATCATCCTTGCTATCTCATTTCTCATTTCATGCTGAAGAACTCTAATTACTTCCTTGATTAAACTTTTGCTGCAATAATAAAGAATTATTTTAACTCCAAGAATCTATATCTGTATTTGATGTCTTTCTTATTTTCATCTGTATCGTCCATCAAGATCCCCCCCACAGTGTAACTTACACCTCTGTGTTAAATGTTTTCTCTCTCTGAATTGAGTCCTAACATGTTTTAGTTTAATTTATTTAATAAAGTATGGCTGTTCTTTTTTTCCTGTTCGTTGAAACTAGATACATCATAAGTTTCCAATTTAGGTTCTAGTTAGGAGCTTACTGAAGATATACAGAACTTGAGGTGTAAATCAGGTGACAGCCATGAGTAACAATGCACCTGATCAATATCCAGTAGTATTCTAAAATTCTCTCTGTACTTCTGAACAGTTATATCTTAATGCTATATGTGATTTTGTGTTGACTGTTATAGATATACATTTACTAGTCTGTACAAATGCAGAACAATCTTAACATTTTTATGCTCACTGAGATATGGAATATGGGAAAAAGGAAGAAAAATAGTTTTATAGTTTCTTTATTTCTGGCTCGTTATTTTCCCCTCAGGTGCCACTGTCTACAGTGCCAGCCTAAGCTACTTGATTTCTAATATGCATATTAAGTGATAATCACTTTGATGTGAACTTTTTTCTTTTATGCTTCCTGCCTCTTTCTCTATTCTATTGTATTTTATGTTTTGGAAGGCAATCTATTCAACTATTCTCTTCAATATGAGAAATATTACTCTGTTATTGTTCTATACTCTTAACCATCATTATGGTCCCAAATAATCTGCGGCTATTCTTCTATCTTTATATCTCTGGTGAATCATCTTTTTTTCAGATACATATTAGCAATCACTTTTTCCCAAATATTCTTTTTATAAGTATATATATTTTAATACACATTACTTATATCCAAATTGAGGAATAGGTGCATCTTACATTTCATTTTGCTAATTTTTCCTTCCCTTCCATCTCTCCTATCCTCCTGTCTACTTCCCTATGTCTCCTTTATTTCTCCACAAATCTATTTCCTTCTCCTGACATCACTCTTTTATTTTGCTCTTTTATTTATTTATATTTGTTTTCTCCTCTAAGAGAAACCATAACAGAATTAAGATTCGATGTCTATGTCATTTAGCTAAGCATACTGGTCTCAAAATGTATCCATTCTCTTATAAATAACTCAAAATTATACTTATTGCAGAGTGGCACTCTATTCGGTACACATATCACACTTCCTTTATCCATTCATCCATTGATAGACACATTAGGTGCTTCCGCAATTTTAATTGCTCTTTCCGGTGGATCCTATAATTTCACCTCACCTCACCTGCAGCTTATCTGTCTTCTTCCTTCATATCTTCAATATTGGTAAATGATATCACATCCAAAATTTTGACAGCCTTGTTTTCCGTTCTGGAATTTCTTTTTGTCCCACCAAATTTGCTCTAGGATTATGTTCAAAAACATAAGTATATATATTTTTAATCTGCATGAGTTATCCTCTTCAGGGATTTAAAGTCAGCTGGGATCAGTTTTGTAATAAAAGTAGAAGAATTAGTCTAAAATTCAGCACAGTTACACTGTAGGAAGTCTATATATTATGCATACTTGGGACAATCAAATTCCTAATTCTAACTATCCACAGATTCAATGCTTTAACTATTTTAAATGATTTTTATTTTAGGGCCAAAGCAACAGAGATATGTACATGAGTACTAAAACAATTCAATTTTGATCATAATTAAATGAAAAGCATTGAACCAATCAAGCATGCCATTATTTTAACTTGAATGTGTTTTTATAGATGTAAGTTGATACGGTTTTTACTACCCTAGAACACAAAGATAGATCACGATAAATCATCATAATAAATATTGTCATGGAACTAGGAGTATAACCCATTTATTAGAGTGCTTGTCTAGGAAGTTCAAGGCCCCATGTTCGATTCCCCAATATCGCATAGTAGTTGGGTTTAGGGGTGTATGCCAGTACTGAAGACATGAGGCAAATCTAAACAGCTGGATAATAAGAATCTGGACTCTCTAAGAACTTAAAAACCTATCTCATGACATCCTTTGGACTATTGTCACTGCTAAAATGCATTCTCAGTGTTTTCAGAAAATCTCGTACACTAGATATATTATTTATTTTGATTTGACAATCCTTTTTTGAAACAAGGTAGTTTTTTTGAAACAATGCATTTTCCTATACTCTAGGCTAGTTCTGAACTCACTTTATAGTCCAGGTTTGCCTTGAACTCACAGCAACACTCCTGCCTCAGACTCCCAAGTATTGGGACTATAGGCATACACCCCTAAATCCATGACGAGGATTCATATAGAGAATAAGGCAAAACTTTCATAGAGCATAATAAAACTAATTGTCTTCAAAAATGTTAACTGATAAGCAAGCTCCTCCTCTTAAGAAGTTGTGATATCCTAAATGACTGAGCAATTGAGGAAGTGGCTTTTGGAACTCTACAGGGTGTTTTCACTTCCTTGAGGGTAAGAATTCCCCCAAAATATGCAGACTTACATAGACCAATGGCATATGTTGCTTCTTTACTAAATTTTCCAATAACATATGCATGATAATTTTCTTTCGTTCTCTTTCTATTGTATAAGCACAAATACAATTTTATTTTATTAAATATATATGGTCACAAAATAATAGAATAGAGAGTCAGATGTGGCTGTTCATGTTTAAAACTTGGTATCTCAGAAGCTGAGACAGAGGAGTCACAAGTTCAAGTATAGTCTCTATAATTTAATGACTTTTTGAGACTTTTTTAAAAATAAAAAATAATGAGAAGGCTGGGGTTGTAGTTCAGTGTAATCATTCTACGTTTGGTCTTCAGCATCTCAAACAAAACCAAACAAAATAAACTATAAGCACAAGGTGAAATATTCATAAAAAACATAGTATCCAACAAGGTCACAGTCCAGAATATTTAAAGAACTACTACAACTATTTTTTAAATAAGTTGGCAAATATTTGAAGATCATTTTTTAGAGACAAAAATATGTGTCTCATATCTATGTGACATATTCTGCATTACAAATAATAGTTACAAAATCAGTCACAAAATGTAATAATGAGATAAATACAGAAGTGACTAAACTAAAAATATTGGAAACTATAAATATTGACAAGATTATAAAACAGTATTTCTATTCATACACAAATTGGACAAGTGCCTTGAAGGAATTTCTGGGAATTTTTTTTTTATATTTCCTTTAGAGCAGGGAAAACCTGTCTCTGTCTCTGTCTCTGTCTCTGTCTCTGTCTCTCTCTCTCTCTCTCTCTCTCTCTCTCTCTCTTTCTCTCTCTCTCTCTCTCTCTGTCTCTCTGTCTCTGTCTCTCTCTTTCTATTTCTTTTTGAGACAGTCTTGCTCTGTAGCCCAGGCTGTATCTTTTTCTCTTAAGATACATTCATGTAGGGCTTAAGTCACATCACTTCGTGAAATCATGACATAATTTGAGTATATCTGAATTGGTTAGCAATGCATCAGATTTTAGTTTCACATGATTCATAAATTTAGTCATGTCACTATAATCTACATTGAGTATTAATGTGTCAGAAAAATCACATGTGACCTTATAAAAGATTCTTGGCAAGTTATATAACCTTTTACAATTTTTGACTTTTTTCAAGTTATCCGAATTCCCAGGCATATATGTCATGTTTTGACGTTTTAAGTATAAGGAAGTTCTTTTCACACTTGCGGTTTAATGCTTCAAGTATGTCAAATATTGTGTTATATAGTTTCCATATTATAGTTAACCACAAAATACTTGTGAAAAATAATAAAAATAAGAATTATGCACAATTTCAAGAGTAATGTCCTCCTTTCAGATTAATGTATCCAATAATGCAGAGTGAATACATATTAACGTAATGGATGGGCTACACAAAAGAAAGGTTAGATGGTGAGAAAGCATTTTATTTTTCTTTTGGGACTCATTACTTGCTTCTAAATTCCTTTTTTACTCTATTCAGAGTGCCCTCCGTGAGAAATCCTAATAAGATGCACACAGGGTGGCATCTTAAAACAACCAAAACCAAAAAACCAAAAAAAATGAAAAGATTATTTAGTAAAAATATGAAATGCAAGATTGCTTTGAGGACAAATTCATAGAGAAGTACATAAGAGATAGTAAGGTTATCCCTTCTTCAGCCCTGAAAACAGTTTTGCTTCTGCATACTGCATTTTCAGGATCTGAGTCCTGCTGACAAATTCATGCTAGGTGAATCAATGTTAATGACGAATATTCTGGGCCTATACCATACATGGATTTAGGATTAAGAAAAGTGGTCAGCTACATGCCAAGAGCAGGACATAGCTCCCAGAGTTCCAGCAGCCTGGCACAGCATGGCTAGGTAGATCAAGCTGCAAGTATGGCGATTTTGAGACCAGGATGCAGAAATTTCTATGGCTCATAACAAGGAGCTTTGGACAGTGGGAACAGTGGGATCTAATAAGATCACCAATCTGCGCAGTTGCATTAGGCTTAGAAACCGAACTGCTCCTTGCTGGTCGTCCTTGAGGAGATGTGATTCATTTTATCAGATGCTGGTCAGACAGGCAATAAATGGTTATTGGGTAAATGAGATGGAATAGACATGCTTTATTCTCCCATAATCATTTTTGAATTGTGTTTGGCCTAAACATTGCATTATTTCAAGCAAGTAAAAACACTCAAAGTAAGTGCCCTTCAAGACGTTGGATAATCTGAGGGCACTCGCGAGGCGTATGTTACGCTCCTGACTCTTGAAGCTTGAGGAGCTATTTGCGTCCAGAATGTGTATCTTTGGACTCCAGTGCTGAGGTCCTTGAACTCACAATGATATTGGATATGCACTGTTAAGTATATAACCTAATAAAATTCATAAACTCAAGAATGTATTGTTGAGAGAAACTGTTATGAGAAATACATAGTATAAAGATTGCTGTGTAAAGGAGGAATGTTAAACTTCAAAATAAGGTTCAGCCCTAATTGATGAAGTGATTGTCAAAAAGGGTAAAAAAAATAGAATAGGGCACTTAGAAAGATGAAAAGTAAAATGAAATCATGAAAATAAGAAGACCTTGATATGTACAACAGCCTAAGAGTTGCCTCAGTCACAACCAGGTGTCACTTAAAACTACCTATCAGAATTAGGAAGGAATAAAATTGGGTGTACCTTTCAAGGGAGATTTCTAAAAGTCTCAAACATTAGGAAGAAAGTTCAAATTCACTTGCATACAAATAAAAAATAATATTTGAAGTTTCTAGTCTTAAGAGAAGATTTTATTTTTTGCATCCTGTCATTTTTATTACTTGCTAATTTTGGCACTCATACAGTATTGATGCTAAGTTAATCTGTAGGCCTGATTTTCCTTACTATTTAAAAGCATCTGCTTACAGATGACAATCACATAAAAATGACAAATTATAAGTGAAGTGAATTACTCACAGCTAAGTAGTTTAAAAATCCAGTATTTTTAAAGCCCTTCAAAATTTTTATAATAATATAAAGTCTTAGCTGGGTATAGTAGAAGAGGTTTGGCTTTTTTATTTACATTTCATTAATAAGTATATATCCTCTACACAATGTTACACTGAACTTTGGTATTCAGTGCACATATGTGTCCTGTCAGAGTTACAAACTGTTTCTCTCTCTCTCTCTCTCTCTCTCTCTCTCTCTCTCTCTCTCTCTCTCTCTCGGAGCTTCCCACACCCTCTTCCTTCCCCTTAGATCTCAGTCCCTCTCCCCACTTAGCTCTATGGGGAGAAAATATTCTTCTTTAAGGAAAGATTATCATTTAGTATTATAAAAAGCTTATTGGAGATTTAAAAGTTTTAAAAAGCCATTACAAATGAGATTGTTAAGTTCTTTTTAGGTGAATTTTTCATCAAAAAATCATCAGTAACCTTGGCAAACATGCAGTAAAAATGAGTGGCATTTCAATAAATAATGTTTAAAAATTCTTTATGTTAAGAGCACAAAACAAGCTGTTTCCACTATCATTTCCTTACATAGGTTTTAAATCAGGAAACAAATGTTAGCAAAATCTAAAAATATTTTTGTTTTCATATTGCAAACTTTAAGAAGTCCATTTTACATTTGTTTTGGAACTACTTTATATCCTTTCAGCTTAAAAAATAACTATCCAGTTTTCTCATTTTTACGTGTCATTTCTGACCAAGCATTACCTATGTCTCTTCTAGGGTTTTTTTCAATACATATTTTAGAAATCAAAGGATAATGTTGTCATGAATCTCAGTTTTTCTGACATTATTTCACTGATCTTAGGTGATTACTATCTCCACTCAACCCTTTCATCTTATTTTAATCATTTTTACCATTTTAGATGCTTTCTTCCTAAGTGAGCTTTACACATGTGGCTCTTACCAGCTTTTAACATATTGTTTCATTTCTATCTGACTTTCTGTACATTACTAATATTGAAAGGAAAAAGAATTTTATCAATTTTAACAAGATGAAAATAACTCCAGAAAACATTGTTTTATTTTTTTCCCATTTTATTGATGTGTATAAGTGCAAAATTTAAGGTTTACAATGAAGTTGAACATTTTGAGCACCTATGTATCTTGTCAAGGTGACAAGGGCTTTCCCACTATCCTTTTGTCCCCCTCCCTACCCACCTTTCCCTCCCTCACCTTCACCCCGCCCTATCCCCCTGTTTCACTTTGTTTTTCGTTTTAAGTTCCATAAGAGTTGTGATCTGGGTTTTTCATATCAGAGGGACCATTCGATGTTTCACCTTCAACACATAACAGAGTTATATTTATACCCATGTTCATAGCAGCACAAATAACAATAGCTAAAATATGAAAGTCACCAAAATACCCATTAACAGACCAATGTATACACAAACTATGGTATTTATACACAATGGAATACTATGCATCTATAAAGTCCAACAGCATGGAGGCTTTTGCACACAAATGGAAGATACTTGAGAACATCATGCTTAGTGAAGTGAGTCTGAAAATATTTCTTTATTCTACAATTGCTTCCAATTTAAGTATTTTGGTTCTTCATATTTTCATAGTCATTAATATTTGATTTAGGGGTTTTTTGAGACTTAAGTAGAAGTTGGTATTTAGGATTTTAAAATCTTCTCATTAATTAAGCCTTGATATTTTTATTGATTTTTATGCAAAGATTCTAAAGGGGAAAATAGTTTACAATAAAATTTAATGCTTTATTTCTCGAAAATAAATAGATGTTGAAAATGGCTATCTAATTATTTCCTAAATTAACTGACAATATTCTTTCTTCTAGCCTACAAATATATCTTAAAAACTCAATGAATTGCTATGTAAATATATTTAAATCTACTACACAAGCAAATTTAAAAGTCCCAGTGTTTTTGCTCCCAGAAAGGCAGAAATGAGTTAATATACCTAAAATCCACAACTGCGATGGAGAGGAAGATATAAAGATCCTGTCCTCCCTAGATCTCAGTCCTGGAATTGAGTCATCCTAATCAGACTAATGAAACACAAGTGACAAGAGAAAACTGAAGGTTATTAACATGGGCGTTGTACTTATACAAGGCAAGACTTAAAGGATTTGTAACTCAGGAACTTAGACCTAGGGTTTTTACCACATCTCAAATGTGTGTGTATATGTGCACATTTATGTATGAAAAAAATGGAAGGAGAAAGAGAGAGAGATTAAAGGAAAAAGATGGAGTTTCAAGGGTGACGATTTGCAGGAGAACCACTATTGGAAGAAAATGGCTATCTGCTAAATTGTTTCATGAAAGTTTTTCTGGTGGCATATTAATACTCATAAAATTTGAGGTGCCATTTTGTTTGTTTTTAGTTTTACTTTTTCTAGTGTTCAGTAATTAATTTCTTTCTCTTATGGCAAGAATGGGAAGTACATTCATCTTTATAAATATATACACTGAGGTGGAGGAATAATGCAGTGGTTAGAGCACTTGACTAACAAGTGCAAGGTCAAAGGTTCAATTCCCCAGAGCCACATGAATTAGATGGTGGTAACACACACCTGTAATCTCAGCACTAGGGGGATAGAAGCAAGAAGAAAGAGAATCATTTTGTATATAGTGAGTTCAGAATGAACTTGAACTGCAGAGTGAGAAAGGAATACAAATTTATATTCCATTCTTTAGCTAATGAAGAAAGAAAAAATCTCTTACATCTTCATCTTTTCAATGGAAAACAAATCCTACTACAATGTCATGCTTGGGAAGGCATATTCTGCTATGCTGATCTTGAAATTACTTTGCAATCTATTGCAAAACTACTTAGGAGCAGAGAACAAATATTATTTATTACGTCTAAGTATAACAGGTAAGGGACAAATTAATATCTCTGTGCATTACATGTTACTAAGCACCATGATTCATTTGCTCAGAGTCCTGTTTATTCTTATAAGTCATTTAGAAATACTATTAAAAATCAATTCAAAGGAAAAGAAAAGAATAAAAGAAAAAATTTCTGTAGGGATATGTAACTCAGTTATTTATGAAGCTGTGTTCCCTGAATATAGGACCCTCAGAAGTCCATCTTGCCTTTGGCTTAAGACCTAAACATCAAATTAATAGAATCACTTCTCTTTCCATCTGTCTTGGATGTGGCCGGCAAGTTCTGCCTACTTCCCATAATTGATGAAAAAAATCTGTATTCTATAATAAAATACAGGCATGCTGAAAGCGTTACAAGAAAATGAGCAGTTGAAGTGTGCAACTCTAACAAATGTTCTGACACTGACAGTGTTCAAAAGTTCTTCCCATAAGGAGGATTATACAATGATGACCAGTACAGAAACATTCAAAGTGTTCAAAGTATGAAAATACTACATAATTTATAAAATTACAAAATGATTGATTTACTTGCTGAGAGAAGGAGTATTTAGAAATATACTAGAAACTTTAGAGAAGAGAAAATTATGTGTAATTTGACAGAAGGTCTACTTTACTATTGTTAGCACAGAATGTTTAAATATGCAAAAAAAAGCAATACTTAGGTTTTAGGAAAACAGTATTTTCCAGTTGTCATTATTCAGCAAGTATGTACTGTCATCATTTTATTGCAATATAAGCTTTTCTTGGCATGTAGTTGTTTTCACATGAAAGGTGGAGGCAGGAAGTACCATTGACAGCCAAATGTCATCAAATGTTACATTAACATAATTTATTTTCTTTAACCTGATGACATTTCCCCCAAAGAAACTGCTAACTGGATGTGCCTTCCATTTGTTTCTGCATGAGTTCTGTGCTGCTTGTTGTAATTCAGGATATTGATAGATGAATTTATAGCAGTTTTTTTCTTTTACTAATGTAAGGCAACTCTTTAGAAACTGCCTTAGCAGTGCCTAATGGTAAAACTAAGAACATGATATGAATACTGGTATTTATATTTCGTCAAGCCAAGCCACACAGGAGCTTCTGCGGGGCAAAACAATGAAATTAAAGGCCCCCTTCCAAATGTACCTTTTTAACAAAATTGAAGAAAAGTAGATAAGCACTAAGCAGAATATAAATTAAGAGAATAAAACGGTCTCCTTAATTGTTTTGTTCACCAGAAAATTAACACACGAAATCACACACATAGATGCATAGCCCCTTACCATTGCTACTTGAGCAATAGAGAGTTTTATTGCAAATGTTATTTTTTTTCTGTACAATTAGTGTTCTGTTTGCGCCTCCCTGTGGAAAGCTGTCATAAACTAGTAGAAGGAATGCCCATAAAAATGAGAGAAGAGACACTCAAGAGGATGTAAATGGGGAAAATATCAGGGAGGAGAAGTCATGGGTGGGGCTCAGCAGGTTCACATTCTGGAGTGACAATGTCTACCCCAGATGTGGTATCGATTTAATTATGTCTAAAGCTAGCTAAAAGTTCACTCTTCCTACAGTATAGCAAAGTATCTTATCTTGGCAGAGTTCTGTATGCGCTTGTAGAAGACACCAGAATCTAGGTAAGAGTTAGTGGACTTTATTCTACCAAATCAACCAAGACATTGAAGACTGCTCTAGTTGGAAACTCACTTTGCTCCCTTTAGGAAGAGCAAAGAGGCCCAGAAAGATGATATACCAAATGGATGAGTACTAACAAGGACACTCCAACCTTTCCAAGACAATTGCAGAAGCATGTCAAAACTATTATTCACTCTTTGTTACTTTTCTAAATATAAAACAATTTTTTCTCTTACTCTAGTTTATGGAAGTGAATAATAAGATCAAGCTTCTACTCCAGATTAATGAACATTTTTGTATTTGAAAAAAAGTCTCACTTATCTTCACTTCTTGATTTAGTAAGTAAAATATTTGTAACATTATAGACTCATGCAGCTAAGTCTACCGCTCTTGGCTATAACCTTAAGCTTATCTATTTATTTATTTAAAGATTCTCCAGAATTTTTTATGGGGTATGTTTCAGGCTGGCTCCTCTGTCCCTTTGATGGATCCTCATCCTTCTATTTTTTTCTTCTATTTTTGTAACACTTCCTTGGGTTTTGACACTGAGGATGCTACAGGTTCACTTCTATTTCACTTGCTGATTCCAAGATTTTGCCATTTTTATAGAGGTTTTTATTTCTTTTACTTGAAAGGTGCTCAAGTGGTACTAAAAATCAAGATCTCTTCTCTGAGTTTATCTGTTGAGAACAGTTTAGGAAATGGAATTGACCTGGTCTACGTCATTTCAAACTCACTAAAATTATCCATATATTTAGATAAGAATTAAAATATTTTGCCATTTAGGGATTATGTGAGTTTCTTTACACTGCTCCATAATACCTTCGAGTAGGTAGACCACATACAGATATTGTTTTTTCTCACATTTTTAGAGGTGGGACATCTGTGGCTATGGTACCAAATGGACTCATTTCTGCTGAAGCTTATCTTCTTGGCAAGAAGAAGTCTTACTGTATTCTATGAGATTTTCATTTGTTTACTCAGTCATGAATGTAGAGAAAGAAATGGATCATTGCTCTCTCACCCACGCACGTGTGTGTGTGTCTGTGTGTGTGTGTGTGTGTGTGTGTCTGTGTGTGTGTGTGTGTGAGACAATTCTATTAGTGAGTGTTTCACCTTTCTGATGTTAAATATTCTTAACTTTTTAAAGATTCTAGCTCCAAATATAGGTACACTGGAGTAACAACTGCAACACATAAATTTCAGGGAAGCGAGTTTAGTCCATACTGTTATAAGAAAGCATAAGGAATTGAAATGCAGTTAATTGTTCAATATCTTGCATAAATTCTGTTTACAGAGAAAATGATAAGCTAAGAATTATTTTTTTTGCTTCATTGTTAGAAAAGACCTACAAATAACTTGACTTTAATATACATCTTTAACTTTCTATATATTTGAGGCCTCTTATACCTTAAACACTACTTGACATAAAAAACTGTAAATTTTTTGTAATATTTGAGAATAATGTACTTTGACAAATTAGTATTACTTTAGAAAATTGAGTGCTTTACTAAAAAAGAAAGAGTATCTCCCACTCCTGTCCCTGTTATGACTTTGAAATAAATTATCAGTCCAATTGATTCTAATAAATTTGAAAACACTGCATCACCTGTTTCCACCGTAGATGTGACTGTTTTCTCTGTGCTCTTCAAAATGCCTGAAAAGATATTTCCCTTTGCCTGCTAGCCTGGGTGAGAAAGGCTCCGAATAGAATATAAACATGATCAATTTTCCATTCACTCTGCTCTTTTTTCACTAGATTTTCCACTTAAGTCAAAACAAGCAAATAGTTGTTTTATTAATAATTTTATTAGTGCTTTTGTAACTTCTGATAAAAATTTGGCAACAAATCAAAGTAAACGAACAAATAATGAGACAAGCAGATGCGAGTGCAACAAAAGCAATCAGCATTGATTGTATTTTTGCATGTTGGTCCTCGGTGGCTCGTCTGCAGATTCTGATGATTAGTGCCTCAGAAAAACAATGTAGGGAAATCAGTGTTCCATTTATTCTCTGTATATTTCCAGGGACTGGAGAGATCGCTTAAGCTGTGAGAATGAAGTTAGTCTGCATATTTTACAAACCTTTCGGTTGTATTTAATTTAAATATTTTCAGATTTAGAATAGCATAAAAACTACCTGGATAACATGTTTTTATTGAAAGACTATAGAAACATTTAAAATCATGCCAAAATATAAGATATAGTTTGACACATATCCTAATCTTATGTTTGTTATAAAACTCATATAATAAATTAATATAATTAGCACATGGGTGCATAAGGCAGCTGGTCAACTTTATTGATTACTATTATTCTGATTTAATTTGCTTTTGAACACATTTAAATATCTGAACCCTTTATATTTTAGTTTTAGTATTAAAAAAATTTCATACAATTTCTGTTTCATATGTTAATGATAATATTGGAAACAGCAGTTTAACAAAATATTTAATTGTTTTAAGGTTCTGAGACAGAAACAATTAATTTGAAGGCTAGTAGCTCCTCGGCCAGCCTGGTGTGCTGCCATTGTTCTCAGCATGCAAAGTGAAACTTGTCCTCACGGTAGCTGCCCATCTTGTTCTCGCAACATCCCCAGTGGCTCTCCGGCCGGGAGGGCCCCAACACTCAGTATGAATGTTGGAATGATCTCCTCAAGGCCATTAGGAATCTTCTCCTGAGAGGATTGTAGGGAATTCCATTCAATCAGTGCTACGGTTTTTCTTGCCAAATGGGACATGATCATGGGCTAAAAGACTGACTTTAGACTGGTGTCCCTGTTGTAAAATGCACAAAAATAATGACATAGAAAGGCCACAACATGAATAACAGGATAGAAATAAAGATACTGATCAGCTAGGAAAGGGGTGCACCTCTGTAAAAGGGGTGGACGTAGACACTCACTAATTGCCCAAACCCCATGGTTCCAATGTGTTCCAGAAATTGGAATTCATGCATTTACAGAAAAATGTTAAACTTTATGTCATGTGAATTATTTTGTCACAATAAGATGATTGAAAAAAACAATACTGATCTCATAGCTAAGAGCGTAGTGTAGCACAGTAGTAACGCAGATACTACTTACCTTCTTTCCCCTAGACACGGTTGTCAAAAACCATAGCTGTAATTGCAGTGGTCAGGGACAGTCACATAGGACTTGCATTTTTTTTGTTTGTTTTTTAGTTTTCTTTTTTGTTTTGTTTATTTTTCTATTTTGTTTTTTAGATAGGGTCTCACTCTGTATCCCAGGGTGGTCCTGAACTCACATTGGAGACCAGGCTAACCATGGCCTCACAGCAATCCGGCCTCAGCCTCCAGAGTGCTGGGATTGGTGCTATAGTGGGCCACTACGCCCACTTTATGTGGTGCTCAAGAATGAACCCGGAGTGCGGTGCTTGATAGTCATGCGCTTTAACCGCTGTCTCATTCCTCCAGCACTGGGTCTTACACGTCTTTCTTTGTGCCACTGGTGGGAATAAATTTTATAACTTCTATGTAAATAAATATGAAGATTTAAAAAAAAACTAGAAATAGTAACTGAATTTGATTAAGTATAACTAATTTGGTTATCTTCCCCAGAGTTAAAGGTACCATAGTACAGTGGTACATGTGTGTGCATAGGTTTTTGGAAGCACAACTCCTAATATTCAATTCTCAGAAGCAAACTATGTCCCCAGCTATAGATGTCTGATTACAGGAAATAGCCTGCTATAAGATGAATAAATTTGAGTCGGTAGTACAAAAATAGATACACTTTGAAACTATCATGTAAAGAAAATCAGACAGAGATGGTTAAATATTGCATGGTTTCTTTTATATGAAAAACTTCAAACCATAAAGAATTTAAAGAGTAATTATAATTTCAATGTGGAATATCCTCCTCAAAGCCTTCTACGTTTGGATGAGGTGGATTATCTAGGGATTTCATGTGCCATAAGGAGGCGGGGTTTGGCCAATATGGGCCAGTTCTGGGCCTGGTGTAGACAAAGGGCCTGGTACCTGAGAGGACGTAAGTTCCTGCTCTCTATGTACCATTTTCCCCAGATTAATGTTATTACTGCATGTTGCATTGAATATAATACCAATAAAAATAATTATTGGAAAAATTTCATATCCATCCACAACTAAAACGTAGAATGCTTTAATTAGTTAATGGAAAATTGCTTCTTGAACCTTAAAGTTGCCAATAAAAACCAACAGTAAATAGCATACATATCGATGACACATTTTTCCCGTTTTATTGATATGCATAAGTGCAAAGTTTAAGGTTTACAATGAAGTTGAGCATTTTGTGCACATACGTATCTTGTCAAGGTGACAAGGACTTTCCCACTGTCCTTCTGTCCCTCCCTCTACTCACCCCTTCTTGCCTCCTCATCCTACCCCCCTGTTTCACTTTGTTTTTCATTTTAAGTTCCATGATACAGTTGTGATCTGGGACTCTCATATCAGAGAGACCATTCGTTGTTTCACTTTCTGCTTTTGACTCACCTGCATCACCAGTTCTATTGGTCAGCCACTCAGTCCTTTAGACAAAACACCTGACACCCACAACTACAGGAGAGTGGTTCATGTGTTCAGTCCATGATCATCTAGCTCCAAGGTTGGAATATTACAGCAGAAAGCAAGGAAGAGCAAAGCTACTCACTCCAGGTCACCTGGAAAGCAGAAGACCTGGCAAAGTAGCAGTTCAAGGGGCTGGGATCAGGTATATTACCAATGATGTGCCTCAATGACCCACCTGCATACTGCTTGAGATCTGCTTTACTAATAATCTCAGCAAGCTAAACAAATTGAAAATCAAAATTAACCATGACTTTACACCCTTTATCAACTTTACATGCAAATACATCTCTTATAATGCTATATTTTCTCAAAATTCCAGCAACAATTACAAGGATATAATTCCAATATGATATACTTCCTTACACTGAATCAAAACTATTAATTCCTTTTTCAGTCTCAACCATTCTGGAATTGCTCAAAAGTATGAATCCAAAGTTTTTTGAGAACTCAAGTTGGTTCTTACCTGTAATGTGGTCTCATACAAAAATTCCAAAAGCAAGTTTTTCAATTCTAGTATAAAATGTCACAGAGTAAACTTCCCATTCCAAAAGGGAATACAAGGGAATTGCATCAAAGCAAAATTGAAACCAAGGCAAGCAAACTTTAAGCCTTGCACATGTGGTAAAATGTGGTTCTAGAGAGCTTAAGGTTGACCTATTTGTACATCTGAACCAGTTGAAACTCACACGCCTTTTTCTAGGGGCTGGCTACTTTTTTTACTGCCTCTGAGTTTTATCAACATCTGTTCAATATTTCTGGAAACTCCAAATGCCTGGGGCCTTCATTAAAACTTAGGCTTCAGTCTCACCAGCTCACTCTTGGCCATCTCAGGAGCTGTGTTCAAGGACTCTAGCCCTGCCACACATTTTCCCAGGCCTCACAAGTATCCTACTGAAATCTAGATTGTAGCCTCCATGAAATCACAATCCCTGAATTCTACATGCAGGAAAAAATAACCTAACATGGGTGACGACAAGGTCAGCTGCCAGCTAAAACAGTAATAGGTGCCTTGAACCATAGTGGTTTTGAGTGCTTGGATAGGTGAGTATGAGTGAGCGAAATCCATGAAACCAATGTTCTACATGGCTCTTCTCAAGCAAAGACAATAAGAGCTCTCTTTGCACGCAAAATGTGTCCACTCTTGTACCCTTGGGCCTGCCATTTCAGGCTTTAGTTTATTCTTGAAGAGGTTCTTTTGTTGTGGTTCAAAATATTTGATGTCTCTAATACTCATGCAGTCTTTTACCCCAGCTCCACATTTGGTACTTTTTGGGAAAAAACTTAATTTCTTCAAATGTATTTTTCTCTAAATTTTGTTCCCAACTTCAATGGAAATCTGGTTAAAGCACCCAGCTGTCTGTGCTTACCACCCTGAACATCATGCTGCCTTGACTGATTTTTTTTCTGCCAAATTAATTAGCCCACCATCCTTAAAGTCAGCCTCACACAAGGTTTTAGAGTGTGAAAAAAATGTGGACAAATTCTTTGCCAGAATGAAACACAAGTGACTTGCACTGTAATTCCCGCATATTTTCTCTGAAACCTCACAAAGTCTTCATCATCCTCAGACCTGACAAAATTCTGACCTCTTGTGCTCTGATAATAGTTACTCATCAAGCTCTGTTGATCATATTTTAGCTTTCACTAGCCCCCTTTTCTAAACCAGCTCCCAAGCAAAAAATCAAATGAAATGAAATAAAATAATAAAATAAATTGCGGTCATGTATAGTAACAAAGATTTCATTTCTCTAGTACCAATTAGTGTCATTTTTTTGCATTAACCTGGTTTCCACTGCTGAAACAAAGTTCCTCCTATCCGTAACTGATAAGAGGCATGGTTCGTTTTGTTTCGTGGTTTCAGAGGTTTTAATCTACTATCACCTAGCAGTTCACAGGCACAGATGCTCATCATGGCAGTATGGCATGGGAAGTAAGGGTAATGACCTCATGCCTGCCGGGAAGCAGAGCACAAGGAAAAGAACCCATGAGGGGGACACTAGGAGCTAGATGGTGTCCCCAAAGCACATGTCAGTGGACACCTCCACACACACTCAGAAATGTACTTCACACATTTCTCAAACCAATCACACTGACAATCAATCTTAACCATCTAACCAGAAAAGCATCATTACCTCTTTCTCATTAGGTATTCCTTTATAGTAACTGCATCACTGTAGGGATGCCAGTACCATCCAAATTTAGCATACATAAGGGAAATGAGATTTAGTTATATAATATGACCTCAAATGCAATGAAATTGTATTCTTAGAGAAAAGAAAGTATAGCGATTTGTCCTGGGAAGAAACATGAAGAGACAGTTGATGATATAACTATCAACTTAAGGTTTTAAGAACATGGGCTCATTCTGTTTCTTTAATTAAATTATGAATATGCTGGTACTTATTTTGCTTCTTTTTAACTGCACACGAGTTATCTAAATGTTTGCATGCATGATATAATTGTGTATTTCAAAAGGACATCTACACTGGACCAAGAAAAGAAAATTACATTATGGTTGATTGATGTCCAGGTTAGGACTTTTCCTCATGCCATTGTCTTACTGTGACATTTTATTCAAAGATAAAGACTTTTTAAATAACATACATTTCAACATACATATATATCTTCATAAATCTATTATCTGGCATCTGAACGTAGGAATTCCTATTAGCAAAATTTGAACATTTTATTATATTATTATTTATATATTATTATATCAATATTATATTAATATTGTATTAGATTATATATTATAATATTATATTATAATGATATTATAATAATATATTATTATATTATATTATATTATATTATATGTTGTAATATTATAATATAATATTATAATATAATATTATAAAATAATATTATATTACATTATTATAATATGATGTAATATAATAATATTATGTTATATTATAATAATATAATAATATAATATATTATAGTAGTATTATA
>PVKB01001808.1:0-41821 GCA_004027205.1 Ctenodactylus gundi
GCTCAGGGGTTAAAGCGCTTGAGCAAGCGCTAAGCCAAGCGCTAAGTACCCAAGTGCAATTCCTCAGCACCACATAAGCTGGGCGTGGTGGCGCATGCCTGTAACCCCAGCACTCGGGAGGCTGAGACAGGAGGATTGCCGTGAGTCCAAGGCCAGCCTGGGCTCTGAAGTGAATTCAGGACCAGCCTGGACCACAGAGCGAGACCCTGTCTCAAAAAAAAAAAACCTGGGCAATTGAGGGACTTAGTAAGATCCTGTGTCAAAATCAAAAACAAAAAAAAGGGCTGAGGACATAGCTCTGTGAAGGCTCTGGGCTTGATCACCAGTGTTACACATACACACAAAGAGGTAAACATAAGCAATTCGGGAGATGTGAAAACTATATCTGAGGAGCTTGGTAGCTCAAACTGAATGAAGTAGCTCATTAAGTGAGATTCAAAATTGTGGAACTGAGGAACAAGAATGGCAAGTTCAAACCCAGCTTGGGATATTTGGAGGCTTAGGAAGACTATGTCTCAAAAAAAAAAAAAAATAAGAAAGGGTCTTGGGATGTAGCTTAATGCAAAGGCCCTCAGTGCAAACCCCAGCACTTCCAACGAGAAAAAAAAATCACACTAAAAGTTGACTAAAAGTTTCTCAGCTTAGCCAAAGGAGATAGGTGTCAGGATCAAAGCACAAATGCAGTTTTTTTTGCCATGTATAACATATACATAAACGCATACATACTAAATAATACAGGAAAAATGACTTGAGATAAAGAAGTGAAGAGGGAGGGAGCTTAATAATCACTAAACAAACCTCTAATCCCAGTTGGGCAGAGGCTAAAGCAAAAGGACTGCAACACTGGGGACCACTTGTTAAGACACTGTTTCTTTAATGGGGGGTGGGGGGAGGGACATGGGGGAGAAAGGTCTCGCTCTGCAGTCCAGGCTGGTCCTGAACTCACTATGGAGCCCAAGCTGGTCCGGAACTCACAGCAATACTCCTGCTGCCACCCCCTCCCACCCGCCACTGCTGGGACTACAGGTGTGTGTCACCATGCCCAGCTTCATGTGATGCTGGAGAATTGAATTCAGGGCCTCAAGCCTGCTAGGCAAATGCTTTAACCCCTGGGCTATTCCTGCATCTCCAAGACCTTGTTTCAAAAAAAAAAATTAAAGGACATAACTCAATAGTAGAGTGTCTGCTTAGCATATGGGAGGTCCTAGATCCCCTACTCAATACCACAAAATAGAAAGAAAGAAAGAGTCCGGGTGCGAGGATCACAAATTCAAACCCAGCCTGGGCAATTCAGCAACTTAGCAAGGATTTGTCTCAAAATAATAAAAACAAAAAATGAGCTGGGGATGTAGCTCAGTGCAAAGGTGCTAGGTTCAATTTCCAGTAGCACAAAAAAAAAAAAAAGAAAGAAACTATACATCAACTTGGTAGGTCAGTGAAATGCCCATTGAAAGCACAAGCTTTTACCAAGAAATGGTTAGGTAAATTATTTTAAATTACCTTGCTAAATTTAATGCTAGATCATTTTAAGAGCAAGTTTTCTAATGGTACACAATAAGCAGAGTTACTTAAATAGTACTCTTTCATGATGCAACTCTGTCATACACGGTAAATAAAAAATAGTTCACAGCATAAGGTAGTACAAAAAAAAGGCAGTATTAATTTGTAACGGGTAAATTACCAGAACCGAAATTTTCGAGTCTTCGAAATAAAGACTTGGGCAAAAGCGGTGGGGCTGTTTCCTAATGTGTTCTGCCACCCCCGCAGTTTTCTACCCTGGGCAATTTCTGTGCGAGAGATGACAACGCATCGCCACGCTAATACTTCACTCGCTCCACCGCTCGAGAGGGCGCCGTGCTGGGCTACCACCGCTGTGACACAGCTTTCCCTCCATCCAAGGACGTCCTGCGCCTCCCAGGCCAAACGCTCCTGGGCGAGACCGCTGCAGCGGTCAATGTGGCCACCTGTCCCCTGCCGCGCGGGCCGCTCTGCCCGGATGCTCGGAATCCTCCCATTACTACGTGCCCGCGCTCCAACAGCAGCGCTGCGGCTCCATTCTGACGTAGGGTTGCGGAAAGGTCGAGTTCCCTCAGCCCCGGCAGGGCAACCCCACAGTGGCAGGTCCCTTTCTTCGTGGCCTCCCCCTCGTCCCACGCCCGGGCCCCAGGCCAGGAGAGGCGAGCTCTGAGGACAGGACACGCAGCCCCTCAGCCCGAGCTCCCGCCCCGCCGCAGCGTCTCCTCAGACATCACCCCGAGCTCACCAAAAAGCGTGTGGAGCTGGTACCCTGGTCCACTGCCCCCACCAACGGCCCCAAAAGTGCTTTCTTCGCGGATGCCATGAAAGCAGCTTCAGTCGCCCGGCTTTCGCGGCCGGTTTCCCGGGTGACCGCGGCGGACGGGGGAGGAGCGGACGGACGGCGAGCGCAAAGGGCGAGACGGCGCGCGGCCGTTGAACGCTCGGAGCGCGCTTTAGGCGGCCCCTTTACCCGCGCGGAGTCTTCTCACCCCGCCCCTCAGGCCCAGGCCCCGCCCCCGCCGCGTTCTCTACGGCTCTGAGGGAGTAGCGGAGGGGGCGGGGCGCTGTCCGCCTGGCTGACCAATCAGCAAACACGGTGGGACCCTGCACGCTCGGACAATCAGAGGACGGTGGACGTCTCAGGGGCGGAGCCTGAGCTCCGCGGAGGCGGTGGCCCGCGTAGCAGGTCACGTGACAGAGGCCCGGGAACGGACCTACTGCCTGGCGTGTTTGCTGCAGTGCTGGGGGTGGAGACGAGTGCTGCCCATTGGCGGGGAGCACCACTGATTCTCAGAAAGAACACGCCTCCTCTGGTGCCCTGGAGCTCCCAAGCACAGAAAGTGCCTCCGTTCTCTGTTTGTTCCCACCGGTGGGCTATACAGAGTACGGTGTGAACCACTGTGAAGAACAATCTGAGTGTGGCCTTCCCGCGCTTCCCAGGGCCGCGCCTACACCCCGCGTTTGCCCCATGTGGGACCACCCTAAGGACCCTTACGAATCCCTCGCCTTAGTAACCTTTTCAGAGAAAAGGAACTCGAAAGTTCTTTGGGTAATTAGTAGTTGAAGGGAACAAAATCAGTCTCCCCTAAATCCCTCACTTGACCAACAAGGCCGAAGGCTGCCTGCACCACCCTGTCCTGAGGCGCTCTTAATCCTTGCTTGGCTTCACTCGCCTCCCCTCCACCCCCACGCCATTTCCGCTCCCTTCATTAGCTGCTCTGGACAGCCAAGAGAAAAGGTTGTCTCCCTTGACCTTGATTTTACCTTGCCAGGATCCTTTTGAGTCCTGTCTTCTAGGAGCTTTCAAACTTTGGACTAAGATTAACACTGAGAAATAGTCTAATAAGCAACCTTGGGCTTGTGTGAGTGTATGCATTATGTGTTGAATATATGTATATATATGTTATGTATATAATACCTTCTATTTATCATATATGTTTAAAATGTTTCCTAAACATTATTTATCCTTCCATGATATTCTGTATGTTTTATTTTGTGATATATCATTTTAAAAGTACTGATTGAAATATTGAATATATGTATATATGTTATGTATATAATAAATACCTTGTATATATCATATATATTAAAAATGTTTCCTAAACATTATTTATCCTTCCATGATATTCTGTATTTTTTATTGTGTGATATATCATTTTAAAATTACTGATTGAAAAATCACTAAATTGATTTTTGTGAACCACCATATATACTGCTATTAATTTCAGAAGCACTCAGCCTGGCATGGAGGTGCACAGCTGTAATCTCAGCCCTCTGGGAGACTGAAACAGGAGGATTGACAATTCAATCCCCATCTGGGCAATTTAGCAAGATGTTGTCTCAAAATTTAAAAGGTGGGGGAGGCTGGAGATGAAGCTCAGTGCAAAGGCCCTGGGTTCAATCCTCAGCACAGAAGAAAAAAAAAAAAACCACTCTATTATTCCCATTCATTCCAAATAAGGCCTGCTTGTAGAGATGTTGGGCTTGATGACCATTAATAAACTGGCTTGTTTTAAGATAGGAGAGCAGGGGCTAGGGACTAGCTCAGTGGTAAAGCACTTGCCTACTTTTCAAAAGGCCCCAGCACCACATAAAAATTAGCCATGCAGGGAGGTACACACATGTAAATCCAGTATTCAGGAGGCTGAGGCAGGAGGATTGCTGTGAGTTCCAGGCCAGCCTGGGATACGTAGCAAACTCAGGACCAGCCCGGGCTACAGAGTGAGCCTCTAACTCAAAAAAAAAAAAAAAAAAAAAAAAAAAAGATAGGGCAGATGAGTCAGTGTCGCTGGATTTCCTAGAAGAGGAAAAGAGGTAGAGAGGCATATATGCAAATATTAAGCAACTAGGCCTACCTGAATAAGTGATAGGAATAAGGATTTCCTTGAGCAGGGTGTGGTGGTGCATGCCTGTAATCCTAGAGCTCTGGAAGTCTGAGACAGGAGAATAGCAAATTCAAGCTCAGCCTGGCCAAATTAGCAATTTAGCAAGACCCTATCTCAAATAAACAATAAAAAATGGGCTGGGAATGTAGCTTTGTGTGAAGGCCCTGGGCTGAATTCCCAGCACCATAGGAAAAATATAAAGGATTTTCTTGATTCCAGAAGTCAATAAAAACAAAGTCACCAAACCTTCCACACTGATTTATTAACAAAAAACAAACAAACCCTTATCATGTTTAAACTTTCACATACTTTTGGCTCTGATTCTAACAGGACAGCAAATTATTTGTTTAGCAGTGAGGTAGGGATCAGAATTCAGCATTTCAGAATAAAGAAGAGAAGATGTAGATGAGAGATCCTTGAATTTATTGATCCTGTGGTTCCTACAGTAATTTTCAAGAATTGAATATATCTAAGTGACCTCTAAGAGACCAGGACAGGACAAAGAGAAGGGGCCTAAATAAAAAAGTCTAGCTCAGCCTATTCTGAGCTCCATATCCTAAACAAACTCTCATGAATCTAGGTTCTCTTAACCTTTTGGAATTGTTCTTTTTTTGTCCTTTCTCATATCTAGCTGCACAGGGTGTGGTGATACAGGCTATCTAGGAGGCTGAGACAGGAGGATGAAAGATTTTAGCCCAGCCTAGGTAGTTTAGTGATTTAGTGAGACCCTGGGATGTAACTTAGTGCAGAGGCCTTGAGTTCCATCCCCTGTACCACAAAAGAAAAAGAAAGTAAAAGAAAAAGAGGGCTGGGGCTGGAGAATTAGCACAGTGGTTAAATCACTTGTCTAGCAAGTACAAGGGCCTGAGTTTGATTCCCCAGCACCACATAAGCAGGGGTGGTGCATGCCTGTAATCCCAGCACTCAAGAGCCTGAGTCAGGAGGATTTCCATGAGTCCAAGGCCAGCCTGGGCTCCATAATGAGTTCAGGACCAGCCTGGGCTACAGAGTGAGATCCTGTCTCAAAATAAATAAGTAAATAAATAAAAAACAGGGCTGGAGGAATAACACAGTGTTCAAAGCACTTGCTCAGTAAGTGCAGCACCCCAGTTTCAGGTTCAAGTTCCCAGCACCACATAAGCAGGGAAATGTGGCATATGCCTTTAATCCTAGCCCTCAGGATAACACAAGAAATTTGTCATGAGTTTGAGGCCAACTTGGACTACATAGTTGAGCTCAGGACTGGCCTGGACTACAGCGTGAGATCCTTTCTCAAAAAAGGAAGAAAATACAAGACTGGCCTGGACAATTTAGCAATTTGGTGACACTGTGTCAAAAAAACAGATAAAAGTTCGGGATACATTATCTCAGTGTGAACCTCTGGGTTCAATCTCTAGCATTGAAAAAAAGTTTTTTTAAGCCCCAGTTACAGTCTGAAAATTCTCTGCAAGTGTAAAAACAAATCAGTAAGTACTCTGATTTTCATTTCTTTTTTTTTCTTTTCCTTTCCTCTTCTGTGTGTGTGTGACAATGGGGACTGTACCCAGGGCCTTCACACTGAGATACATCCCAAGACATTTTCTTTTTTTCTTTTAACAACTGATTATCAGTTTATTAAAACAGTACCTGGAATAGTGACTTCAACCTCCACTCCTGGCCAGTGCTGATGGAAGTAATCTGTGTAACAATCACAGAAGGACTGTGTACAACAGTGAATTGCTTGTGGATTCTCATCTGGACATGGTCTCATGTCTCAGAACAAGGTCTCGGTGGGCATGTGAACAGGTCTTTGCACTTTCAGATTCTTTTCCTTTGCACTCTGATTCAGCACATACCTTCTCCAAGGACTTCACGCTGTGGCTGGCGAGGGTAATTCTAATTCCATGAATCGCCACCTCTGGTTCCACAGGTGTCTTCCGGGTATCTTTAAAAGCCATGGAGGTGGCGCAGCTTCCGGACCAACTTGTACCTTGGCAGGAGTGTACAGAACCTTCGCTGGCTACAGCCATTTTCTTTATGAGGCAGTCTTGGCTGTAGTCCAGACTGGTCCTTAACTCACTGTATAGGCCAAGCTGGCTTCAAACATAGTGATTCTCCTGCCTCAACCTCCTGAGTGCTGGGATTATAGGCCCAGGTCACCACAACCAGCCTCCAGTCTGTCTGTCTTTCTTTCTTTCTTTCTTTCTTTCTTTCTTTCTTTCTTTTTTTGAGACAATGTCTGGCTGTCTGAATGTACTATGTAACCCAGGCTGGCCTTGAACTCACAACAATACTCCTGCCTCAGTTTCCCTAGCATGCACTACCATGTCCAGTTATTATGTGGTGCTGGGGAATCACACTCAGGGCCTTGCAAGGTCAAGTGCACTAACCACGCACTGTACTATTCCTCCAGTCCTCTCTCCCTTCCTTTCTTCCCTCCTTTCTTCCTCCCTCTCTCCCTCCCTTCCTTCCTCCCTGAGCGCGCTCTCTCTCTCTCTCTCTCTCTCTCTCTCTCTCTCTCTCTCTCTCTCTCTCTCTCTCTCTCTCTCTCCACTCTCTCCAGGGTCTTGCTGTGTAGTTCTGGCTGGCCCTGAACTCACTCTGTAGCTCAGGTTGGCCTCAAAGTCACAATAACGCTGCTTCAACCTCCTAAGTGCTGAGATTACAGGCCTGCACTGAGGAATCAACTCAGGGCCTTGCACCGGCAAGGCAAGTGCTTTAACTTCTGTGCCCATACTCTAGCCCCTAATTTCATTTTATTTTTTTGAGGCAGGGTCTCATGCTGTAGTTCAGGCTAATCCCAAACTCTCAAACTCACAGTAATCTTCCTGCCTCAGGCTTCTGAGTACTGGGATTATCGGCATGTGCCACCATGCCCAGTTTATGTGGTTCTGGGGAATCGAACTCAGGGCTTTCAGCTTACTAGGCAAGCGCTCTAACCACTGTATTATTCCTCCAGCCCCTGGCTAATTTTTATGTGGTGTTAGGGAATCCGATCTAGGGTCTTGCACACATGCTTGGCAAGTGCTTTAACCACTGAGCTATGTCCCCAGGCCTCCTCCAACCCATGATTTAAGACAGGGTCTCACTAAGTCACTAGGTTGCCCAGGCTTTGCTCAAACTTGCTATCTTCCTGCCTCATCTTCCCAAATTTATGGGATTATTCACCTACGCCGCATGGCCTAGCTTCTTTAATTCTTTCTTTCTTTCTTTTTTTCTTTCTTTCTTTCTTTCTTTTGAGACAAGGTCTCACTCAGTAGTCTAGGCGGGTTCTAAACTCACTATGTAGCCTAGGCTGGCCTCAAACTCACAGCAAATTTCCTGCCTCAGCCTCTTTGTCAAAAATTAAGTAATTGAGGGTATTTGGGTTTGTCTCTGCATCTTCAATTCTGCTCCACTGGTCTATCTGCCTATTTTTGTGCCAGTACCAAATTGTTTTTACAACTATTGCTTTATAGTACAGCCTGATGTCTGGAACTGTAATGCCTCCTGCCTTGGTCTTGCTGCTCAGGACTGCTTTGGCGCCTCAGCCTCTTGAGTGCTGGGATTATAAACATATACCATAACACCTGGCTAATTTTTATGTGGTGCTGAGGAAGTAAACCCAGGGCTTTGTACATACTAGGAAAGAGCTTTGATCACTGATTTATGGCCCCAGTTCCACAGCTCATTTCTTTGTTTTTGTTTTGTTGTTATTATTTTTGTCTTATTTTTACTTACTTTTTTGTTTTTAGGACAGCAATCCTCTTGCCTCAGCCTCCCTAGTGCTGGGATTACAGGCATGTGCCACCACACCAGCCTTCTGTGATGCTGGAGAATTGAACTCCAGGCCTTTTGCGTGTTAGGCAAGCACCCTAACTAACCACTACTATGCCTCCCGCCACCCTCCCCAACACATTTTCAAATGTATTTTTTTCTAGTACTGAATATTATACCTAAGACCTTCACTGTGAGCTATATTCCTAGCCCCCTTTTATTGTTTATTTGAGACAGGATCTCTTTAAAAGTCTCTAAATTTCTCAGGCATGGCTTTAACTTGACATCCTCTTGCCTCAGCCTCCTAAAATGCTGGGATTAGAGGCCTGAGCCATCAGGCTCAACTTTAATATTTTTCAAAAATATGTATGCTTTTTTTTTGAGACAAGGTCTTGCTCTGTAGCCCAGGCTGGTCCTGAACTCAGTATGGAGACCAGAATAGCCTTGGACTTGTGACAATACTCCTGCCTTAGCCTCCCTAGTGCTGGGACTACAGGTGTGTGCCACTATGCCCAGTTTATGTGGTGCTAAGGAATCAAACTCAGGGCCTTTCCACTGACTTACATCCTCAGCCCATGTTTTAAGTTTTTTTTTTTTTTTTTTTTTTTTTTTTTTTTTTTTTTGAGACAGGATCTCACTAAATCACTAAATTGCCCAGGCTGAGTTCAAACTTGCTACCCTCCTGCCTCAGCCTCCCAGAGTGCTGGGATTACAGGACTGTTCCACCCGGTCTAGTTTCAGTTTTTATTTTTTATTAGAAGGATTACAGGCCTGCATCCCAGCACCCAGCTAGTTCCACTTTTCCTACGACCAGTGACAGGAGTCAAAGTAGCAGTGGGGCAGCTGGGACTCAGAGAGCATAAGTCATAAACATGTTTGTGACTATCCACTGCAGAATCAGGACTAGAATTTCAGTCTCCTGACATCAAACCTGGACCCCTCTTATAGCACACTGAAGGAATGGTAGCTGAACAAAGTTAGGAAGGAAAACAGATGAAAAAGAAGATAGAATGCAGGACGAGCTGATGGCAGGGCAACAGGAAAAACTCTGGACTGGAAATCTAAGGACCTTGGTCTGATCTTGGCCTCCGAAATCAAGCCATAAACTTTGTGACCTTGAATAGTGTATTTCCTCATTCATAAAGTAGGGAAAATGTCGCTGACATTGACGTGGATGGGTTAATGGAGATATAAGTGATGCAATGCATGCATTGTTCCAAAGTGGCCCTGGTGGCACAGCCTATAATCTCAGGACTCTAGGAAAATGAGGCGGGAAACTTATTAAGTTTTAACCCAGCCTGGACAACTTATTTAGTGATACCCTGTTTGAAAAAAAAAAACCTAAAAAAATGGGTTGAGAGTATACTTCAGTGTAAAGGTCCTGGGTTAGATCCCCAGTACCCCACAGCACACACACACACACACACATAAAAGAGGCACTATTGTAGATAAGCATGGTAGTACATGATTGTAATCCTAGCACTCTGGAGGGCTGAGGCAGGGGGTTGCAAGTTGGAGCCCAGCCTGGAGAACCTAGAAATTTAGTGAGATTTGACTCAAAATAAATGAATAAATAAATAAATAAATAAATCCAATCTGGGGAGGTAGTTCAATGTGCAAAGATCGTGGGTTCCATTCCCAAAAGACCCTGTCTCAGAATGTAAAAAGAAAAGCACAATTCTTCATGGAAGCAAAATGTGGACCTGGAGGAAAAGCACAGTGGTTAAAACACTTGCCTTGCAAGTGCAAGATTCTGAGTTCAGTTCTCCAGCACCACATAAGCTGGGCATGGTGGTGCATACCTGTAATCCCAGCATTTGGGAGGCTGAGGTAGGAGGATTGCCATCAGTCCAAGGCCAACTTGGGCTCCATAGTGAGTTCAGGACCAGCCTGGGCTACAGAGCGAGACCCTGTCTCGAAAAAAAAGTTAGTGCTAGAGAAGTTTAAAACACAGGTTTTGTTATTGTATGGATAACATAGACAGATATATAGGATGATTTGGCTGTGTTAATCAGAGGAAATAAAAGGAGGAATTAAAATACACTTTATCAAGTATATTTATACTTGCTATGCCTCCTTCCCCAACTCATTTTCAATTGTATTTTTCCTAGTACTGAAGATTATGCTTAATAAAATACACTTGATAAAGTAGCTATGTTGGGAGCCTCTTCTTGCAAATTAGAGAATCCCTCACATACCTGTTAATCAACACATGGCTAGATGTCAGGCCTGCTGGTGAAAGCCTATAATACTAGTGATAGACAGGAGAAAAGGATAGGACAGATGAAAAAGCCAGGACAAGGTGTTCCAGAAGTCATGGGAGCAGATGCAAGTTAGGCTCCTTCCCCACAACCACCCCTATAAAAAACAGCCAAGAACATAGAATCACCAAGAGTGGGAAACTCCTCATTCTTATCTTCTAGAGACAGTAAATTTAACAATAGGCCAAGTGTATTTTTTTTGCACCCTCAGCTGGCTCACTACAGAAAGCCAAACTGCTGTGTACATAAACAGATAAAATCTTTATAAATGGTCCAGCTTCTTTGACTTGAGTGGGGACTCTCAGTCGAGACCCCCCCCCCCCTCAAGCTCCCCTGGAGAACTTTTTCTCTCCTCTCTTTCTCTCTGTCTACAGTAAAGGCTCACTCACTTTGAGTCTTCCTTTGGACACTGAGTTGTCTTGTTCATAATCAGGTTGAGAGCCTGTGAGCTTGGACAACTGAAGAACTGCAGCACAGTCCCTGACACTAGAACTCTGGGAGGCTGAGGTGGGAGGATTTTAGTTCAAGCCCAGCCTGGGCTACTTGGAGATTTGCCAAGATCCTGTCTCAAAATAAGGATAACAATGGGCTGGGAATGTAGTTAAGTATGAATGCCCTGGACTCAATCCCCAGTACTAAAAAAAAATGTGGTTAGTTAAAATTATGTATTAGGTCTGGGGGTGGTGCTCAGTGGTTTAAGTGCTTGTGTAGTGTGTGCAAGGCACTGGGTTGGATTCAGTACCACCTAAAAATTAGTCAGGTATGGTGGCACATGCCTGTAATCCCAGCAGTTGGGAGGCTGAAGCAGGAGGATTGCTGTAAATCCAAGGCTAGCTTGGCCTACATAGTAAGTTCAGGACCAGTCTGGGCTACTGAGTGAAACCCTGTCTCCAAAACAAAACGGAACAAACAAACAAAAGAAAAATGTTGGGGCTGGAGGAAGGTCACAGCATTTAAAGCATTTGCCTTGCCAGGGAAAGGCCCTGAGTTCATTTCCCACCACCATATAAAGTTGGGTGTGGTGGCCCATGCCTGTAATCCCAGCACTTGGGAGAATGAAGCAGGCAATTGTCCTGAGTCCAAGGCTAGCCTGAGGTATACCAGAGAATTCAGGATCAGCCTGGGCTACAGAATGAGGCCTTGTCTCAAAAAAAAAAAAAAATTAGTCGGGTATGGAAGTGCACACTGGTAATCCTACGGGAGGCAAAAGCAGGAGGATTACAAATTTCAACCCAGCCTAGGCAATTCAATGACTTAGTGAAATCCTGTCTCAAAATTAAAAGAAAAGGTCTGGGCATGATGGTATACACCTGTGATCCCAGCACTCACTTGGGAAGCTGAGGCAGGAGGATTGCTGTGATTTCAAAGCCAGCCTGGCCTACACAGTGAGTTCAGGACCAGTCTGGACAACACAGCAAGATCCTATTTTGATTGATAGATAGATAGATAGATAGATAGATAGATAGATAGATGATAGATAGATAGAATTTGTTAAAACTCAAATCACTGGGGGAACCTCAGAATTTCTTGTTTCTGATGTTGGTCTGTAGTTTTCTTAGAATGTTTTTTGTTGGGCTTTGTTATGAGGATAAGTCTGAGTTCACAGAATGAGGTACGTCATCTTTCCTCTGTTTTCTGGAAAAGAACATATACAATTGCTGTTGCTTCTTCCTAATTTTGGTAGAATTTTCCAATGAAACTAGCTTTCTTTATGGGAAACTTTAAAGCCATGAGTTCAGTTTGTTTAAATACGTATCAGACTATTTGGTGTATATATTTCTTCTTGAGTGAATTTTTGTAGTTTATGTACTTTGAGAAATGAGTTCATGTCATGTAAATTCATAGAAATGATATCATGGCTTTTTGTAATACTCTTATTATCCTTAGAATGTATGCAGAATCAATGGTAACAAGCCCTTTCCATTCCTAGAATTGGCAATTTGTGTCTTTGCCGTGTTTCTCGGTCAGTATGGACACACACTTATTAATTTTACCGTTCTTGCTTAAAAAATAATTTCATGTTTCCAGAATGAGGCCTAAGCATATGTTATCAAACTCCCAGCTGATGCTGATGATGCTGACAAGGGACTATACTTTGCAGACCACTGAGATATGGGTAAAGTATGACAAAACTATGGCAAAACCATAAAGTAAAAGAAGTCTGTTTCAGCTGGGTGTGGTGGCACACACCTATAATCCCAATAATCTGAGAGAGAGGCTGAGGCAATGGAATTACAAACCTGAGCCCACCCTGGGCAACACAGTGAGATTCTGTCTTAAAATTTTTAAAAATGAAGCTAACCCCAACGACACAGACCTGTCATCCCAGAGATTTGGGAGGCTGAAGCAGGAAAGCACAAGTTTGTGTCCAGCCTGAACAACCTGACGATTTAGACAGAGCCTGTCTCTAATCAAAATTCAAGGAAAAAAAAAGAGCTGAGAATGTAGCTGACTGTGAAGGCCCTGGGCTCAGCCTCCAAGACCACATACAAAATATTAAAAATAAAAAATTGGAGCTGAGCCCAAATGGTACAGGCCTATATTTCCACTGTTCTGAGGAAGCTAAGGAAGTAAAATCACAAGTTTGAGCCCAATCTGGGCAAGTGAGTGACAGTGAGACCCTGTCTCAAAAATTAAAACTAAAAAATGAGCTGGGGGTAGAGCTTAGTGCACAGGCCCTGGGCTCAATCCCCAATATTTTAAATAAATAAATAAATAAATAAATAAATAAATAGGTTAGGATGTGGCTCATTGAAAAAGGTCTGGGTTCAAGTCCTAGTACCAGAAACAAAATCTGTTTTATGAGTTGTTAGTGCCTCTTTCTCTCAAATTACTACTTTTTTAGTACTAGAAGTTGAACCCAGAACCTTCACACAGAGCTGCATCCCTCACCCCCACCTTTTTTGTGGTACTGGGGATTAAGCCTAGAGTCTTCACACTGAGCTACATGCATAGCTCTGTTTTAATTTAATTACTTCATTTTTTTCTTTGAGATTGGGTCTCATTCTGTAGTCAACACTGGTCTTGAGCTCACCGTGTATCCGGGTGGGCATCCCACTCCCACTGATCCACCTAAATTACGTTATCATGTTAAACAAGAAAATCCATCAGCACTAATAATTTCCCTAAGCTTGCAACAAGACCTGCTTTCCTGAGCTTTCAACAAAACTGCTCCCTAAATACTTTCTAGCTTGGCTAAGCATTTTATCACAATGATTCCCTTTGAGTTTGTTACTCTTTCTCTACTGTACGCTGTAGACTTTTGTGATAAAAGACTTCATGGCCATCTGTCACATGGCCATTCCTTTATGTAATTTTGCTTATAATTATGTGACCCTCCCACAATAGAGACTTTATAAACCCTTCCCGTTTGTTCACTCAGGGCTGCATAGATTTTCTGGCACAAGACACCATGTAGTCACTGGCTAATAAACGCTCCTTTAGATTATTTCCTTTGGGAGGCAGGTGTTTGTTCTTGTCCATCTCACTGAAGTACCTTACAACACTCACATGCTGCATGCTGGGATTACAGACATGCACCACTGCACCTGGCTAATTTCTTTTTGAGACAGGTTCTCACTCTGTAATACAGGTTGGTCCTGAGTTTACTATGGAGTACAGACTGGCTTTGGACTCATGGCAATCCTCCTGCCTCAGCCTACTGGAGTGCTAGGATTACAGGCATGTGACACCATTCACAGTTTATGTAATGCTGGGGAATTAAACTCAGGGCCTTGGGCTGGCTAGGCAAGCACTTTAACCTCTGTGCCATTCCTCCGGCCCTCCCCTCCCTGCTTCTTTTTGAAACATTTCACTGGGATCACCTTTGTCTTTGGAGGCTTTTCAGCTTTGTGGAATAAAACATAGATTTGATTTAATTTAAATTTGGGAAGTGAACTCAGAGCCTTTACCCTTAGCTATATCCCAAGCCCCTTTGTATTGTTTATTTGAGACAGAGTCTCACTAAGTTTCTGAATTGCCCAGGCTGGGCTTGAACTTGTGATCCTTCTGCCTCAATTTATCAGAGTGCCGGATTATTAGCAAAAAGCTCTCCGGATTGTCTAGCACAACTGTCCTTACTAGAAATGAAGAAAAGAATGGACAACGACCATAGTAACTTGACCAAGGTCACTCAGATGCAGGGTATGAGACCCCAGCTGGTGAGATGCAAGTGTATTATTATGGTTTGGATCTGGAATGTCTCCCCAAAGCCTCATGTATCGGGATGCTATAGAATGCCTCTATAATGGTGTGGTGAATTAGGGGTGTGTGGTAGATTATGGGCATATGACCTGGAACGGGTGGATCACTGGGGCTTAACCCAGAAGGGGCAAGACACCGGGGCGAGGCCTGGAAGGATGTACACTAGCTCCACCCTCCTTCTTGCACTTGGCTTTCTATATGCCCTGTGGCGAACAGCTTTCTCCAGTTAGGCCACTGCCGTGTGCTTCTGTCATTGCCACCTGTGGATGGACCAAGACCTTCTGAAACTGTGAGGTGAAGTGAATCTTTCCTCCCTTAAGTTGTAGATGTCAGGCATTCTGTCCCAGCAATGAAAAAGAAACTAAGACATTTATCTTTAGCGCTTTTTTTTTTTTAAAAGACATTGTTTCTTTCTGTAGTCCTGGCTGGTCCTGAACCCACTGTGTATCCCAGTATGACCTTGAATCCACAGAAATCCTTCTGCTTTAGCCTCCTGAGTGTTGGGACTGTAGGTGTGTGCCACCACACTTGGCTAATTTTTATATGGTGTTGGAAGATTGAATCCAAGACTTTGTGTATGCTAGGCAAGTGTTCTAACCACTGACCACCTCAGCCTCTATGCTAAATATTTTAAAAGAACCCCTATTTTAAGCTAACATGTGTGTGTGTGTGTGTGTGTGTGTGTGTGTGTGTGTGTCTGATACTGGGGATTGAGCTGGGGATCCTTGACCTTGTGCTACAATCTTGGAGCCTGGAGGAGTGGCACAGTGGTTAAAATGCTTACATAGCAAGTGTAAGACCCTGAGTTCGATTCCCCCACTACATCAACCAGGTGTGGTAGCACATAACTGTAATCCTAGCACTTGAGAGACTAAGACAGGAGGATTGCCATGACTTCAAGTCCAGCCTGGACTACATAGTAAGGTTAGGACCAGCCTGGGCTACAGAGTGAGACCCTGTCTCAAAAAAAAAAAAAAACCCAACAACAACAACAACAAAACAAACAAACAAAAAAAAAAAAAACAAAGAACCAGATTCTTACCATGAAATCCAGTGATCACACTTCTTGGTACATATGTAAATGGGTTGAAAACATGTCCACACAAAGACCTGCATGATGGATTTTGTTTCTTAAAATTTATTTTTAGTTCTTGCAAAGAGGATAGTTTTTTTTTTTTTTTTTTTGAAAACAAGGACAGAGAGGGAGCAAGAGGAATAGCACAGTGGTTAAAGTACTTGCCCAGCAAGCACAGGGCTCTGAGTTCATTTCCCCAGCACCACATAACCTGGGTGTGGTGGCACATGCCTGTAATCCCAGCACTGGGAGGCTGAGGCAGGAGAATTCCTGTCAGTCCAAGGCTAGCCTCAGCTACATTATGAGTTCAGGACCAGCCTGAGCAACAGAAGAGAGAGAGAGAGAGAGAGAGAGAGAGAGAGAGAGAGAGAGAGAGAGACCTTGTCTCAAAAAAAAAAGAAAAAGAAAACAAGGACAGAGGGATAAAAGCTCTGATAAAGGAGGAAGAGTGGGACTTGGGGTACAGGGCATCTGGGAATTACCATGTTGCAGGCTCCTCTGGGAGGGTGTTCCTGGGTGAGCCGGGAATCCCTGCCCACTGAGGAGATGGATGAGGACGGGCTTGCACTCATGGGGTGAGGCGTAGGCTTGGCCAAGGTGCCAGCTATTCACCAAAAAGAACATTCTGGCATTTCTAACCCAATTTGCAGTGTGCACTGTGTAGTTCCTCAACTGCTTTTCTGCAGCTTGTGAGGAGCAATCTCCTCGGATTCAACAAAGTTGAGCAAGATTTTAGGTGCCAAGCTGTTACCTGTCCCGGGCCTAGATGACGTTACCTTTGAAGTATCTCCTTGGAGTATCACTAGAGTCACAAGTGGATCTCATCTTGAAACCACTCCAGAGCAATCACAGCAGAACAGTGTACAAGACTCTGCACCACAGGAAAGTGGAACGGAATATCACCAGAAAAAAAAAAAAAAAAAGAAAATTGGACAGGGTCTCACTCTGTAGTCTGGCGTCCAGGCTGGTCCTGAACTCACTATGTAGCCCAGAATGGCCTCAGACTCACAGCAATCTTCCTGCCTCAGTCTTCCAAGTGGTGGAATTAAAGGTGTGCACCATCAGGTCTGGTTTATGTGGTGCTGGGGAATCAAACTCAAAGCTCTGTGCTTGCTAGACAAGTGCTCTAAGCACTGTGCTACTCCTCCAGCCACCTATATTACATATTTTAGTAAGCTATTAGCACAATATGAAATTACTAACTTGCAGGAACCAGAATTTTTTCTTCTTTCTTCCTCTTTTTCTCTCTCTTTTTATGGTGCTGGGACTCAAAGCCAGGGCCTTCACACTGAGCTAAGTCCCCAGTCCTGTTTAAACTTTTTTACTTGCAGACAGGGTCTCAACAAGTGGACAAGTTGCTCAAGCTCAGCTCAAACTTGTGATTCTCCTGCTTCAGCCTTTCACTGTTCTCTTTGGAGAAAGAGTTGGCCCCAAATCCCTGTGATTCAGAACAATTTTAATATACCTTCCACCACATTTCCTTCTTTGTTTTTATCTTTCTTCTCTCTCTCTCTCTCTCTCTCTCTCTCTCTCTCTCTCTCTCTCTCTCTCTCTCCTTCTTCTATTCTGTGAAATAGGAAATAAGGTTTCCCAAGGTAGCCTTGAATTCCCTGTGCAGCTCAGACTGGCCTCAAGCTCACAAGCCTCCTGCCTCAGCTTCCTGATTGTTAATTTTCAAATGTACCTTTGACTTCTCCCCTTATGTCCTGTCTTGCAAATTTTGTTTTTGTCGTTTGTTCCTGGCTGCCAGGAAAGGAAGGTGATGTCATAATCACTGGTTTGAAGTTAGGCAACCCAACAAAAGGAACCTGGTTAAAGGGGAAATAACTTCTGTTTGTAAACTAGTATTTCTAGAACATGAGAACCAAAAGCTAGTGTGACCCTCCTCTCTCAGATGAGGTGAGATGAGGCCTTTGCCTGTGGAGAAAGCTGGGGCAGTGATGCCTGCACTGCACGTACTCCATGGGGGACCGAGTCCAGATCCCTTCAAATGCTGTAAATCTCCCTTGTCAAATTTGGACTAAAATGTACCTCAGACTGGCTTATGTGATGAGGAATAGGGAATAGTGCGACCACTTTTATTTTTATTTCTATTTTGAGACAGGGTTTCGCTCTGTAGCTCAGACTGGTCCTGAACTCATACCTAGCCCAGGCTGGCCTTGGACTCAGGGCAATCGTCCTGCCTCAGTCACTCTAGTGCTGGGATTACAGGCGTGCGCCACCATGCCTGGCTTCGTGTGGTGCAAGGCAAGGGCTTTAACCGCTGTGCCATTCCTCCAGCCCCATGACCACTCTTTACATATGTGATTCACCATAGGCGGTTATGAAGCTTAAAAGAAAAAAGTCAGGTGTGATGGTTTTAAGGCAGGAGGATTATGGGTTTGAGACTAGCCTGAGTTACATAGGGAGCTTGAGGCCAGCCTGCACTATATGGTGGGAATTTCAGAAAAGAGAACTGAAAGCATAGCTTAGTGATTAGAGTACTTGCCTGGCATGCTAGGGACCCTGGGTTCGTTTTCCCAGAACCACATAAAAATTAAGCGGGCATGGTGGCATATGCCTGCAACCCCAGTCCTGGGAAGGCCAAGGCAAGAGGCTTGCCATAAATTCAAGGCCAGTCTGGGCTACATAGCGACCAGTCCAGGCTACAGAGTTGAGATTCTTTCTCAAAAAAAAAAGTCCCATTTCTATGAATATTTGTTACATTTTAGATCTGGAATGTCCCTCAAAAGCCTCATCTGAATGTGACAGAATGCCCATGGAACCATTTGCTATCATGGGGCCTGTTCGGAAGTGGCAGAAGTGGGTGTGACCCATAGGGGTTAGGTTACCGGGACAGGACCTGGAAGGGTGTATGCTCGCTCCACACTTCCTCCCTTGCTTGGCTTCCTGTCTGCCATGCTGTGAACAGCCTGTCTCTGCCCACAAATGGCCTGAGACCTCAAACTGTGATCTAAAATGATCTTTCCTCCCTTAAGTTGTGGGTGTTAGGTATTCTGTTTCAGCAATGAATAAATAACTAAGAGAAATTCATACCAGAGAAGTGGGGTCATTGTTATAACTTTACCTATCCATGTGCTTTAGAAGCCTTTGGACATGGCTTGCAGGAGGAGTTTGGACAGTTTTAAAGATGCAGGCTAAAGAAGCTTTAGAATGCTATGAGCTGAGCTTGATGGGAGATTCTTCTCAGAGCTCAGAAGACCAGAATGCCAAGATGAGGGAAAATTAGAAGGCCAGGCTCAAAAAAGTTTCAGAAGAGAAGGAAGGCTTTATTGGCAATTAGTCTAGAAACCATGCATGCTATGCTCTCGCGAGAAGCATGTTGGCATTTTGCACCTTTCCTGAGACTTTGACAGAAACTGAGATTAAGGATAATGGACTATGTAATCTGGCAGAGGAAAATCCAAAGCAGCCTAATGTTCAGGCTGTCACTTGGGTACTGCTTGAAGCTTTTAGCCAACTCTGTGATGAAAAGGAGGAAAAACAGCAGAGGAAAAAGATGTAAAAATCTGCTAGCTTTATTAGACTAAAAGAGACTCTAAACCTGGGGCAAAAGAGAAACCCAAAGGTGGGGAAAAAACAAATATAGTTGTTAAATATATTAATATTAAAAATAAGCCAAGTACTTAGAATCAGGACTGCAAAAATGATGTCTTGAGAGTGGCTCAGGTATTAACACAATAAAGCATGGAAAGACAAAGGACTTTGCTTTGAAAAGAGACCCTCAGTGCAACCTGCAGGACAACCTAGGAAAGCAAATACCAAGGATTTCAGCTTTCTAAGAACTCAGAGACTTCAGCAGCAACTGTCAAAGGGGACTAGACTACTGCCCAAGCCAGCAGCAGACCATAGCATCATGCATGTCATGCTGGTTTGACAGGAATGCACAAGCAAGAAAGGTAAAATCATGGTGGCTCCCACCCAGATTTCAGATGAAGGTCTTGGAGAACAGGCATTGTGCTCCTTGGAGGGTAGTTCATGAAGTTGTGAAGGAGAAGCTTGAAGTACATTAGAGACTCTAGAAATTTAGAGATACCAAAAGCATGGATTGCCTGCTGAGGAAGACCACAGCCTGTGAGTGGAGCCAGCCCAAAAGAGAAGCCATGGGGATTGCAGCCAAAGGCAATGCTGTAGGGGTGGGGCCACCAAGCCCTTTGGAGCTTACATCATGCTGCAGTTTCCCCTAAGTCCTGGACACAGAACTGCAGGATCTAATGGAGGTACAGGATTTAATTTTTGCCAGGTTGAGTTCAGAATTTGTTTTGATCCTATTGCTTTCTAGCTTTCTATTCCTCCCTTTAGGAAGGGAGAAGTTTACTCTCTGCCATTATATGTTGGAAGTGTTTAACTTTTCTTTGTTTTTCTTTTTCTTTTCTTTCTTTCTTTCTTTCTGTCTTTCTTTTTTTTTTTTGAGACATGGTCTCTGTGGTCCAGGCTGGTCCTGAACTCACTATGGAGCCCAGGCTGACCTTGGACTCATGGCAATCCTCCTGACTCAGCCTCCAGAGTGCTGGGATTATAGGTGTGCGCCACCACGCCCAGCTTATGTGGTGCCGGGGAATCGAGCTACAGTACTTATCACTTGCTAGGCAATCGCTTTAACTGCTGAGCCATTCTTCCAGCCCCTCTTTGTTTTTCATAAGAGCTCACATGTAAGAGTTTGCCTTGAATCTCAGAGGAGACGTTGGGCTTGGATGTTGTAGCAGTGCTGGAATTATTAAAACTTTGGCAACTCTTAGAGAAGGACTAGATGTGTTTTGTGTAAGAAAGTGGACATGAGTCCTTTGGAGGCTAGTGGAGGAATTTTATATTTTAATCCAGAATGTTTTTTATCCCTTTTCTAAAATAAATATTTAATATATTTCTCTTGTATTTGAATGTTATGGAATACCTATGGAACCATGTGCTGTTGGGAGGTGGGGCCTGGTCAGAGATGGCAGAACTCTGGGGATTGTCCCAGGAGTGGATTACTAGGATAGGATCTGGAAGGGTATATGCTAGCTTCTCTGCTCTTCCATCCTCACTTGGTTTACTGTCTGTCATGCTGTGAACAGCTCATCGCCTGCTCTACCTCTGCCATGTGCTTCTATCATCACCAGCTGCCAATGAATGGACTGAGACCTTCTCAAACTGTGAGCTAAAATAAATCTTTCCTCCCTTAGGTTGTGGATGTCAGGTATTGTCCCAGTAATGCATAAATAGCATCATATATGTGTGTGTGTGTGTGTGTGTGTGTGTGTGTGTGTGTGTGATAACTAATGCAAATATGTATTGCAAACATATACTAATAAAAATTTTAAAAAGATATAAACTAAAAGTAATATGCAAGAGAAAAACTATCAAAATGGTGGAGTTTAAAGGAGGAAGTGGCAATGGGATTACTCTAGGTGAATAATATATTTTAATATAATGCCACTTGACAAGGCCCACAGTGGAGAGCTGGCCAGTCAGATGAGTCAGAACAGAGCTGTTCTCCCAGGGATGAGAAAATTGCAGGGCACATTAGCAAAGTGACAGCTAGACTGTCCAGGGATCAGGCTAACACAGTAGAGGTCAAGGAAAGGAGTCAGTGGGACAGCAAGCCCTAGTCCAGGACAATAAGGGCAAAACTACCTCAGACTACAGAAGCTCTGCTTTGACCAGGATTGACTAAGGCCAAATATGCAAGGTTAATGAAGGTCCTCAGAGCTTGCCAATAAAAAAGGCTTATCCCGGTCACTAACAGTGCCTCCTCTGTCTTGCAAAATGTGCTGCCTACCGCCTTCCTCCATCTGCCCCACTAGACTATTGTCTAAATGACTCACTTGGCAAGTCATGGTGATTTACCCTGTTTCTTCTTTTCATTTGTCATGTGTGGATTACGTGACAAATCATGTAACTATTTATTTATTTTGTGTTACTGGGGATTAAACCCAGGGCCTTCTCACTGATCTACATTCCAGCCCATTGAGACAAGGTCTTGCCAAGATGCTAACTTGTTTGCCTCAGCCTCCCTGAGTGTTAGGAGTTTAGGCATGCATCACCATACCTTGCCCCGACTCATTTTTCCCCCATTTTATTGATAGGTATATGTGCAAAATTTAAGGTTTACAATGGAGTTGAGCGATTTATTTTGAGACAGAATCTCATTAAGTCACCAAGTTGCCAGGCTGGGCTCAAAACCATTTTATAAAATATATTTTTGTTTACTTTTTAAAAAAAATTTTGGGTCTTGAATTTATTTACTTATTTGAGACAGGGTCTAGCTCTGTAGCCCAGGCTAGTCCTGAACACACTATGTAGCCCAGGCTAGCTTTGGACTCCTGGCAATCCTCCTGCCTCAGCCTCCTGAGTGCTGGGATTATAGGCATTCATCCCAGCCCCCACTTATGTGGTGCTGGGGAATTGAATTTAGAGCTTTGGCACTTGCTAGGCAAGTTCTTTAACCGCTGTGCCATTCCTTCAACCCAAATTTTAAATTCAATGAAATGCTCCTACCTTAACTTCCTGAGTACTGCCTAGCTTGGGGCTTGAATTTACAATTCTCCTTCCTCAGCTTTCAGGAGTAGTGGGATTACAGACACGTGCCATCATGCCCGGCTCCTTGTAAGTAATCTCTATTTCCAGAAACTGGTGTGTTTACAGAGCACATCTTGATCACTGTTATGTCCCTTTCCCCTCTCCGCCCCATTCACCCCCTCACTTCCCCTTTTGCTCTGTACAGTGTCTATCTTCCTACTTTCTTCTCTCATTTTACTTTTTTATAGTTTGGTTTTCTCCTAGTAGAGAAACTATGCAATACTTAACCTTCTGTGTCTGATTCATTCCAGTAAGCAAGTGGTCTCAGGATGCATCCGTTTTCCTACAAATGACCCAAATTTATCTTCTTTATGTCAGAGCAGTAGTACTCTGTTGTGTGAACATACCACATCTTCTTTATGTCTTCATCTGGTTGTGGAAATCTCTGCAGCTTCCAAGATCTAGCTATCATAACTTGTGCTGTTATAAACATTATGCACGTATCACTGTTGCATGATGACTTTAACTCTTTTGGGAAGATCCCCAAAAAGATTTAGCTGAGTCAAACAGAATATTGATTTTCAGGTTTTTGAGGACTCTCCATCCTGCTCTACATAATGGTTGTACCAGTTTACAGTCCCACCAACAATGTAGATGGGTTCCTTCATGTAAGTGATTTTTAAAAACCAAATTAAGAATGGGCCCATGCCTGTATGGTTGATCTTGGTTATGTAAGGGGCAGGATCAGGGTGATCATGTGAAAAGACCCAGTAAGGGAAAGCTGGTAGTAAGAGAAGTGATAATAGGGACCATGAGCAGAGATCTGCTCTGATAGTTCCAGGCCAGACTCCTCAGATGAGCCAGTGACTAGGGGAGAAAAGGAGGCGGGGCCTGACTAAGCATTAGGCAGAATAGGGGAGGAGCTCCTTCCCTGCACTTAGCACAAGGAGTTGGCATAGGCCAACTGGAGTATGAACTCTGTAAACTTCCTCATCTTTGATTTCAGAGTAAGTTTCTGTTTACCTTTGCAGCCTTGTCTCACAACTTCCCCATGTGTACTCTAACTGGTGCCAATGAGTCTGTGTGCGTGTGTGTGTGTGTGTGTGTGTGTGTACTAGGAGTTGAACCCAGAGCCTTCCCACTGTCTTTTCAGTGTACTATTTCTCCAAACTTTCTTTTTTTTCCAGCTTTCAGGCAGGGTCTCACTAAGTTGCTAAATTGTTAGCCTTGAACTTGTGGGTCTCTTGCCTCAGCCTTTCAGAGTGCTGGGATTACAGACTACATTCTTCAAAGGCATCCTGCTCTTTTTCTGTTTGGTGTCCTTGACTATGTTGTTCTCATTACCTGTGATGCTGCCTTTCCTATTTCTACCTATCAAATTATTCTCATTCTTTTTTTTTTTTTTTTGAGGTTCTAGGAATTGAACCCAGGGCCTTTGCACTGAGCTGCATCACCAGATCTTTGTTTTGCTTTGAAGCAGTTTCACCAAGTCCCTAAGTTGCCCAGAGATGAACTTGGAATCCCCCTGTCTCAGCCTTCCAGAATTTGGGGACTACAGGCCTGTGCCCCCATGCCCAGATATCCAGATTTTCTTCAAGGCTTATCTTCACTTTTGCTTATTTTATGACATGAATTTCTTAAGAATGTATGACCTGTTCCTATTTATCCTTTCCAGCACATCATATCTATATAGCCTTTTTTCTTTTTCTTTTTCTTTTCTTTTCTTTCTTTTTCTTTTCTTTTCTTTTCTTTTTTTGAGACCGGGTGTCACTCTAGCCCAGGCTGGTCCTGAACTCACTGTGTAGCCCAGGCTGGCCTTGGACTCACAGCAATTCTCCTGCCTCAGCCTCCTCCCGAGTGCTAGGATTATGGGCATGTGCCACCATACCAGCTCTATGTGGTGCTGGGGAATTGAACCCTAGGGCCTTGAGTTCGTTAGGCAGGCACTTTAATACCTGTGCTATTCCTCCAGCCTGGGCATCTTGTATTTTCTTTGAACCTAATAAACTTAGTTTCTGCTCTCAAAAGACTTCAATTGCTTCAGAGGCAGATATAACAGTTCAACGGAAATTACGCTTGTTTTAAAGATTAAGCAAAAGTAAGCTTAAACTTAGGCACAGCGGCCATGTCTGTAATCCTAGCTACCAGTCAGAAATTTAGAAAGACCCTGTCTTAAAATAAAAGGCAAGAAAAGGGCTAGGGATGAGGCTCAGGGTAAAATGCCCCCAGATTTCATCATTCAGACCTCAAAAAAGTAAGTTCTGTATGGGGCACCTCTTTTATATTGCACAGTTATTTTTTTTAAATTACCCACCATTTTATCAATATGTATATGTGATACATAACGTTTAAGATGAACTTGAGTATTTTGTGCACATATATATCACATCAACTTTACAATCCCTTCCCCATTTTTGGTCCTCCCACACCTTCCTTGTCCCTACTAACTCCTACTGTCACATTCATTTGGTTCTATAGAAGGCCTGTATTCTGGGTTTCCCAAATCAGAGAAACCATGCGGTATTTAATGTATTTATTCTTCTGCATCTGACTCATTTCACTCAAATCACTACTCTAGCTCAGCTTCCCACGCCTAGAATGGGCTGCAGTGGCCATATCTTGATGCTTCTTCTCCGGGTCCAGCAGAGCCCTTTACCAGGATATTTGCCTAAAGTCCTTCTTTTCTGTATGTTACTATATCTTTGTTGAGATTTTTAACATGGCCTCATCCACCAGTCCGCATAAGGAGAGAACTATAACAATGAAATTCATAAGACTAGAAAATACGAGAAAGAAAAAGAGAGGTTAAATTTTAAATTCCTTAGCTGAGTCTTGAAAGGTAAATGTTTGTGCATTCAAAAGACATTCAGGTTGTCATTACACCAATCACTTTACTCAGGATAAACTTACATCAAAGACTGAATAAGTGAATTGCTACAATAAATGAACTTAAGTCTATATCGAATTGCTGCATTAAATAAACTTAAATCTATATCACCTAAGTATGCTTTAAGTACGCTTAAAGCAATAGAAATAATAGTATACTTAGTTATTTCAGAATTTTTTAAGTTTCATTAACTATTTACTCATTTTTTACTAATGGCTAACATTTTGCCAGGTTTGGTTTATTATTTTATCTACCTACCCATCCATAAATTCATGCACAATTATTTTTTAAAGATTTTACACCAATTCCGCATGTTGAATACAATTATTATGTTGTATACTATTACAAATAATATACTATATTATTTGTAATATACTATTATACTAATATACTATTACAAATATTAATTACATGGTGAAATTTCACAGATTTTATGAAACAGCTAGTCCTGTTTTAGAAATATACCAATCAACTGATTCACATTGTCCTGTTCAGCCTTCTAAAGTGCTGGGATTACAGGTGCATACCACCACGCTCGTTTTATATAGTGCTAGGGATTTGAACCCAGGGGTTTGTTTTTTCTAGGCAAGCACTTTAAGCACTGAACTATGACCCCAACCCTTAAAGGGGACGTCTAAGAAGAGAATTCCAACCAGTATTTTAGAGTCGGAATCCTAAGAGTACAGGGCAGATGTCATTTCAGTAAGTAGCATGTGCAAAGGTGCTGGAGTTACTTACATATTACTTATTACTATAAGGAGAAATATATTAAATGTTCATTTTAGAAAAAAACAATACATACTTAGATCTTGGTAAATTAATAATTTAAATATATAAATTACACAAATATTTTCTTATTTGTTATTTTTTCTGGCAACCCTCAATTTGCCATTATTAACCTCATATTTATAAATGAGAAAGCCATGGCTCAGAGTTTAAATGATTACTATGGAATAAATCAAATTTGGAGCGACTGAGTAAATCTGACAACATAGATTTTCTGGCGCCATAACCATGCACTTTCCTCTACATTCTGCCTCTCAAATCTTAATTCCTCTGATAGAAGAGATCTGGGCTAAAGGTCTAGAGGAGATTCCAAGAGAAAAGTTGGGAGTTGGAAGAAAAATGACATGACCTTCACTGTTTTTTTGGTCAAGAGGTGAATTCACAAAGTGCAATTTTTGCGTGGCAATGAGGACTGAACAAGGGCCTTCACTCTGAGCCACATTCCCAGCCCCCTTTTAATGTTTATTGGAGAAAGGGACTCACCAAGTCGCTAAGTTGCCCAGGGTGGGCTCAAATGTCTCGTTCTCCTGCCCCAGTTTCCCAAAGTGCTGGGATTACAGGCCTGGACCAATGGGCCCAGTTTACAAAGCGCAGCGCTTAGTATGTATCCCAGAGTACTTAAACCTTATTCCCTGAACTCTTCTGGGCTATCAGCAGTTGACACTGCCCTTCACAAAGGTAATACCGGGAGGAGGGAGGCCGGACTTCTGACCTACTTACAACGAAAAGAACGAACGTGGATGCAGAGATAGCAGCCAACAGGAATGTCACAACACAGAGAGTTAAGTAGAAAGTGCTAGCCTGCGGGCATTGCACAAATCCCTCCCTGCCCAGTAACCTCATCTCAGTAGCAGTGAAAGCCCAGTGGTGCACTTTGTTTTTTTTGTTTTTTGTTTTTTGTTTTTTTTTTTTTTTGAGACAGGGTCTCCCTCTGTATGTAGTCCAGGCTGATCCTGAACTCACTATGGAGCCCAGACTGGTCTTGGACTCAGGACAATCCGCCTGTCTCAGCCTCCCGAGTGCTGAGATTACAGGCATGCGCCACCACGCCCAGTTTATGCGGTGCCGGGGAATCAAACTCGGGTACTTAGCACTGAGCGGCTGAGCCATTTCTCCAGCCCCCAGCGGTGTATCTTAAAACAACAGAAACCATGGAATAGCACTATGTTCTCATGCAAAATGGAGTTTCATTTTTTCTTTTATATATTATTATTTATTTTATTTTATTTATATACTTTTTTGGTACTGGGAGTTGAACCCAGGGACTCTGAACTGGGTTACATCTCCAGATCATTAAAAAAAAATTTGCAAAGTTTAGAGAGGGTATTTTAGGAACCATGAACAGAGGAATAAAAGCTTCCACTTACTGTAAGAGGGCTTTGAAGAAGGTTGCTCTCTTTTTTAATTTTTTATTTTAGGACTGGGGTTGTAATTCAGTGGTTAGAGTGCTTCTCTAGCATGCCCAAGGCCATGGGTTGATTCCCATGCACCACATAAAAATTAGCTGTGCATGGTGGTGCATACTTTGTAACCCAGCACTTGAGAAGTTGAGGCAGGATGATGGTCATGAGTTTGAGTCCAGCCTGGGCTACTTTGTAAGTTCAGGACCAATCTGAATTACGGAGCAAGACCCTGTCTTAAAAATTTATTTATTTATTTATTTATTTATTTATCTATTGGTTTTAAGTACTGGGGAGTGAGCCCAGCTCCTTCACACTAAGCTACATCCCCAGCCTCTTTCTTTTCTTTTTTCTTTTTTCTTTTTTCTAAAGTTTGAGACAGCATCTCGCTAAGTTGCCAACTTGCCCAAGCTGGGCTTTAACTTGTGATCCCCCTGCCTTAACCTCCCAAATGCTGGGATTATTAGGCTGTACCATTAGGCTTGGCTTGTTTTTATTTTGAGACAGGGCCATACTACAATAAATTGCTAAATTGCCCAGGCTAGACTCAAACTTGGAATCCTCCTGCCTCAGCCCCCAGAGCGCTGGTATTATACGTGTACATTACCACACCTGGCTTCACTCCATTTAAAACATACAGGTATTATATAACACATTAAGCATATTAAGAGTTTTACAAAAATCTGACAACGAGTTTCTTGTTAAACACCAGTTTTTGGCCTCTAGATACCAGCACCGCCACCTGCAGTTAAGAGGTGGAAACTGCAACTATTAAAGATATTTCCCTCATGATTTTTATTACTACTAATACATCTTTGCCATACATTGTAATTGCATTCATTTTGGGGAATTGGTGCATATACATATCACTTAATCATTTTTACTTCCCCTCTCCATCATCCCATCTCCCCCTTAAGTAAATTGTTGCCCTGATTAACAGCTTCAAATGATAGAATATTTGCGTTGTAAGACATCTTGAAAGTATCTCCTTACGTTCTACATTAAAGATACATTGAGAAAGTTGGGGGCTAAAGAAATGGCACAGGAGTTAGAGTGATTGCCTAGCAAGGGCAAGGCCCTGAGTTTGATTCCCCAGCACCACATAAAGCTGAGTGTGGTGGCGCATGCCTGTAATCCCAGCACTCCGGGAGGCTGAGACAGGAGGATTGCTGAGAGTCCAAGGCCAGCCCGGGCTCCATGCTGAGTTCAGGACCAGCCTGGGCTACAGAGTGAGACCCTGTCTCAAAAAAAAAAAAAAAAAAAGATCTCAGGGAAGTTAAAGGGAATAATAGTAACAAAGGAAAAAACCTGGTATTTGGATGTTTTCTTACACAGTCCAATAACGAGATGGGTTTCCTGGCTGGGACTGGAGGCTCATTTCTAGGAGTTATTAGCTGAGTGACCTTGAGCTACCTTCTTTCACATCTTCACGTCCGAAGTCATATGCCTGGACTTGAACTGTCTCAAAGCTTTAGTGGGGGGCTCAAATGAGATGTTAACAATATCTTTTTTCTTTTAGTAGTATTGAAGATCTACTGCAGGGCCTTCACACTGACTTACGTCCCAGCCTATTTTTATTTTTGATATTTTGAGACAAGATATGTTAGTCATTTCCTTGTTTCTGGAACAAAATACCCAACACCCACAATTTAAGGGAGGAAAGGTTTATTTTATTTATTTGTTTATTTTGAGACAGAATTTCATTCTATAGTCTAGGCTGGTCTTGAACTTACTATGTAGCCCCGGCTGGCCTTGAACTCACAGCAATCCACCTGTGTTAGCCTCCCAACTGCTGGGATTACAGATGTGCCTCACCATGCCTGTCTTATGTGGTGCTGAGGAATCTAACTCAGGGCCTTGTGCTTGCTAGGCAAGCACTCTAACTGCTGAGCTATACCCCTAGCTAAGGAAAGTTCTATTTTAGCTCACAATTTCATAAGGTCTCAGTCTAATCATGGGCTTCAGGCACTGGTAGGAAGGGTCAGGCAGAGAACAGATGCTCACAGAATCACAGGAGGAATCAGGGGCCTGCAGATAAAGCGGGGGTAGGAGTTTATATCCTTTCAGGGCACACCTGTAATCTAATCTACCACAACCTGTCCTCTACACACAACTGTCATCTTAGGCCCCACCTCTTAACAGCACATAGAATCCATAAGTACTCTACAACATCCAAATATATGAGGCTTTTGGGGGACATTCCAGATCCAGTCCACAACAAAGGGTCTCGCTAAATGCTATCCTCCTGCTTCAGTCTCCTAGAGTGCTGAGTTTACAGATCTGTGCCACCAGACCCAGCACTGGTTAAATTGTCAACAAAATAAACAACAGAACTGGAGTATCTGTAGGGCTGGAGGAATAACATAATGGTTAAAGCACTTGTCTAGCAACCTCAAACCCCTGGGTTCAATTCCCTGGTAGCATATAAGCTGGGCATGATGGCACACACCTGTAATCCCAGCACTCTGGCAACTGAGACAGGAGGATTGCTGTGAGTTCAAGGCCAACCTGGGCTCCACAGTGAGTTCAGGACCAGCTTGGATTACAGAATGAGATGCTGTCTCACAAAAATTGAATATCTGTAGTAAACTATTTTTGGAAAAACAGACCATCAACATACACTTTTAGAAAAAAATGGTTTAAGATTTACTTTGCTAAACTTTTAACAAATATCACAATTTTATGATACTCTCTTAAGTAGAAAGAAATACAATGTTGCCAGACCCTGTGGTGGAGGTCTGTAGTCCCAGCACTCTGGAGGCTGAGGCAGGAGGATCACAAATTCAAGTCCAGTCTGGGCAACTTAGAAATACGGTAAAACTCTGTCTGAAAATAAAAATAAGGTTTGGGGGAGCATAGCTCAATGGTTAAACCGTTTTCCTAGCATATACAAGGACCTGAATTCAATTCCCTAGCATCCCATTAGATTAGACAGGTGTGGTGGTACATGGGATTCCAGCACTTGGGAGGCTGTGTGTGGCAACAGTGTTTCCCTGAGTCTCAGGCCAGCATGGGCTCCACAGAGAGTTCAATGCCAGGACAATAGAGCAAGACACTGTCTCAAAAATAAATAAATAAATTAAGTGACACTCAGTAATAAAAATGAATCACAATTGTTTTGAAAATAGAAATGAATATGGAGAAATGTAAAATTGCAGCAAAGCCTTCTATTACATTCAAAATACATTTGAAATTAGTTAAAGTGTTAAATAGTGAAAACCATTGACGATACTAGAGCAAAATGGAATCACAGATCTTAAATCAGTCTAGGAAGAAAAATGATGAAAAATGATTTTTCTTTTTCTTTTCTTTTTTTTCTGAGACAGATTCTTGCTCTGTAGTTCAAGCTGGTCCTGAACTCACTGTGGAGTCCAGGATGGCTTTGAACTCTTAGCAGTCCTCCTGCCTCAGCCTCCCAAGTGCTGGAATTACAGGTGTGTGCCACTGCACCCAGCTTATGTGGTTCTGGAGAACTGAACTCAGGGCCTTGAGTTTGCTAGACAAGTGCTTTAATTACTGAGCTATGCCCCAAGCCCAGGAAAATAATTTATTGATAAAAAATTAATAAAATTTTCTGTGATAAAACGGGTATTGTTAAAAAAGCAAGGTGTTTTCCACACCAAAGACTATTTTTTGAGATAGAGTCTGGCACGGTAGCCCACGTTGGTGTTGAATTCACTAGGTAGCCCAAGCTGGCCTTGAATTTACAGCAATCTTCCTGCCTCAGTCTCCTGAGTGCTGGGATTACAGGTATGTGGTAATCTTTATGTTGAGCTGGGGAAATTGAACCCAGGAGCCTTGCACATGCTAAGCAAGTGTCCTAATCACTGGCCTACACTCCCAGCGCTTATTTAATTTCCTATGTCTGCTATAACGAATTACCACAAGCTCTGTGGCTTAACACACACTTAATACCTATGATTCTTAGGTTAAAAGTCCACAGTGGAACGTAGTGTTCTGAAATCAAAGTGTTATTCAGAGACCGGTCTTGGCTTGGCTATTAAAGTGAAGTCTTTCCGCAATATAATCACGGGAAGACAAGGCAACAGGACACATGCAGACATGCCTGACTGCCCAGAAACTAATATCATGGGCCCTGAAATAATGGAACTTATAAGGAAAGGAAGTCAGAAAACCACATGGACCAAAAAGTCAGTTCAGACAAGATATATTTAAACAAATGCAAGTATTGATTAGTGAGCTTGAAGAGGAATTCAGTAAACATATAATAGTCTTAATGAGTACAAAGTTTATTAAGTTTGTAAAAGACACAATTTAAAAGCTGGCTAAGGAGGCTGGGGGCACAGCTCAGTGTTTAAAGTGCTTTCCTAATAAATACAAAGCCTTGGGTTTGATTATCCAGCACAAAAATAAATAAGAAAAAGAAAATAAAAGCTGGCTGAGATAAGTAAGGCAATGCAAGACATTAAGGAACATTTTGGCAGAGAAGTAGAAAATATGAAAGGAAGTCTAGCTGAAATTGAGGATATGAAAAAATCCATTTGAAAACAGGGGAAGCTGGATCACACACTGTGAGAGCAGATTTTCAGACTTTGAAGACAAAGTTCCTGCAATCAGGTATGACTTCAAACAAGAAGTAGGCAATATAGGAAGACACAGCTGCTGCTGGATGACTGAAAGAAAATCAATCTTAGAATTTGTTGTGAGAGAAAGAGCAGAAGACGGCACAAAAAAATGAAATCGCTGAGCTACTCCCCCAGCCTGGTATAAAGAATTTATTCACTGACATCATAACAGAAAAGTTCCTGAATCTAGGGAAGAGAGTGAATATTTGGGTACAATTAATATTTAAATTCAAAAAGGTTATAAAACACCAAATAATCTTTTTTTCTCTCCCCATTTTATTGATATGTATACGTGCAAAATTTAAGGTTTACAATGGAGTTGAGCTTTTTATGTACATATGTACCTTTTCAAGGTGACAAGGGCTTTCCCACTCTCCTTTCCTCCTTACCCTTACCCTACTCTCCCTCTCTCCTCCCCTACCCGATCCCCGATCGATCCCCTTTTCACTTTGTTTTTCATTTTAAGTTCCCATCAACAGATCAGTGGATACACAAAGTGTGGCATTTATACACAATGGAATACTATGCATCTATAAAGTCCAACAATGTGGAGGCTTTTATAGGCAAATGGAAGAAACTTGAGAACATCATGCTTAGTGAAGTGAGTCAGAAGCAGAAGGTGAAACATTGAATGGCCTCTCTGATATGAGAGACCCAGAGCACAACTCTTATGGAACTTAAAAAGAAAAACACCAAATAATCTTGATGAAATAAAGAGCCTCACCACAACCATCATAATCAAAACCTCAGAAAAGCGAATATTAAAAGCAGTTAGAGAAAAACAGAAAGCATTCTACCAAGGCAAGTTTATCCAAATAACAGCAGACTTCTCAATACAAACCCAGAGAGCCTGGAATGAAATCCTCCAAGCTTTAAAAGAAAACAGGTGTCAATCCAGGTCTATGAAAATTGAAGGAAAAGAAAAATTTTCACAAAGAAACCGTAAAGAAATTTGTAATCATCAGCCCCATATTGTACAAAATAGTTGAAGGAATCTTAGAGAGAGACAGAGAGAAGAGCAGCATCAAGGAACTCAGAAGAAATGTCAAAAAGGAATGTATGACAAAAAGAAAAAGTGAAAAACCAATACCAGAAAACAAGACGATTACAGGATTCAGTAAAATCCTTAGAATAATTACTCTCAGTGTGAATGGTCTTAACTCAAAAATCAAAATGCAAGCACTCTGGAGGCTGAGACAGGCAAGAGGATTTCTGTGAGTTTGAGGCCAGCATGGACTACAAAGCGAGTTCAGGACCAGCCCGGAAGAGAGAGAGAGAGAGAGAGAGAAAGAGAGAGAGAGAGAGAGAGAGAGAGAGAGAGAGAGAGACCCTGATTCAAAAAATCAAAAGACAAAGATTAGCAGATTGGATCAAAAAATAAAACCTACACCATTTGTTGTCTACAAGGGACATGCTTTAGTAACAAAGAAGCACTCAGACTGAAGGTAAATGATAGAAATCAGAATCCCATGTTATTGGAACCCAGACACAAGTAAGAGTAGCTGTACTATTCCTAGATGCAGCAGATTTCAAACCAAAGCAGATTGGAAGGGACAAGGATGGACACTATATACTGGTGAAAGAAACAATTCATCAGGAAGAGCTCACAATTATAAACATACATACATATGATATAGGTGCACCCAATTACATAAAGCAGAAACTACTCACCATGAAAGATCAAACAGAACCCAATATAATCACAGTATGGGACTTCAATACCCCACTTTCACAAATACATCAACCAGACATCAGAGAGCTGTATCACACCACAGAGCTAATGAGCTTAAGAGGTACCTACAGAGTGTTCTATCCAACAGAATACACCTTTTTCTCAGTAGCACGTGGAACTTTTTCCAAAATACACTTATACCATTGGCCACAATACATGTTTAAATAAACACAAAATAATTAAAATAATTCCCTGTATGCTTTCAGATCATAGTGGAGTAAAACTAGAAATCAACAGCAAAAGAAACTACAGAAAATACACAAATACATGACACTTAAATAATGCATTATTATTTTTTTGAGACAGGGTCTTGCTTTGTAGCTCAAGCTGGTCCTGAACTTATTGGTGTAGCCAAGGCTGGTGTTGAACTCAGGACAATCCACCTGCCTCAGCCTCCTGAGTGTTGGGATTACAGGCATGCATCACCATGCCCAGCTTTATGTGATGCTGGGGAATCAAATTCAGGGCTTTTCACTTGCAAGGCAAGTGCTTTAACCACATTGCCATTCCTCTAGCCCCTCGAATAAATAATCTAATGATGCAACTTAACATTCTAGAGAAACAAGAATAAGCAAGATCCAAGGGGCTGGAGGAATGGCTCGTGGTTAAAGCGTCTGCCTAACAAGTGCCAAGTCAAGTGCCAAGTACCCAAGTTCTATTCCCCAGCACCACATAAACCAGGCACAGTGGCACACGCCTGTAGTTCCCGCTCTCAGGAGGCTGAGGCAGGAGCATTGCCGTGAGTCCAAGGCCAGCCTGGGCTACAGAGTGAGACTCTGAACGCCAACCCCCCCCCCCCAAAAAAAAATCCAAGACCCAAAAGCAGTAAAAGGAAGGAAATTATAAGGATCAGAACAAAGATTTTAAAATAATATAAAAGACCAATTAATCAAAGGGTTGGTTCATTGAAAGGATAAATAAGACTGATAAACCTCTAGACAAACTCACCAAAAGGAGAGAAAAATAATTACATCAATGTAATCAGAAATTAAAAAGGTTAAATCACAGCGAGCACTACTGAAATTCATTGAAAGTGTTTGGAAAACCTATACTCCAATAAATTTGAAAATCCAGAAAAATGAATAAATTCCTAGATATACATGAAATATTCAAATAGAACCAAGAATATGTAAAAACCTTGAATATACAAATAATCAGGGATGAAATTGAGGCAGTAATAAAGGGTCAACAACCACAAAATAACCCAAGACCTGAAGGTTTCACTCTAGAAATTTATCAGAACTTCAGAGAAAAGTTAGCACCATTGCTTCTCAAACTGTTCCACGAAATAAGAGAAGGAACACTGCCAAAATCCTTCCCAAAAGCTAGCTAACATCACTTTGACCTCAAAACCAGATGAAGACCTAACAAAGGAAAAAAAAAAAAAAAAACACGGCAATTTCCTTAATGAACACAGATGCACAAATTCCTAACAAGATACTTGCAAACAGAGCATAACAAATCATAAAAAGACCATGACCATGACCAAGTTGTCTGCATCGTGGAGATGCAAGAATGGTTCTGCACACATAAATCAATGAATGTAATATACCACGTTAAAAAAGAACAGAAATAGATGCAGAAAAAGTCTTTGACAAAATACAGTATCATTTCATGATAAAAGTCCTGATGAAAATAAGTGCAGAAGGATCTTATGTCTAGCTGAAATATACTGCCAACACCATCCTCACATCAGAAACAAGACAAGAGTGTCCACTCTCACTAATCCTGTTCAACATAGTGTTCAAAACCTTAGCCCTATCAATAAAGGCAAAAGAACAGAATACAGGGAATATGCATAGAAAAGAAAAAAAGTCAAATTATCCTTATTTGCAGATGGCATGACGCTTTAGGTAGAAGATTCCAAAAACTCCACCAGAAGACTCTTAGACCTGATAAACAAATTCAGCCAGTTGTAGGATATAAAATCAATTCACAGAAATCAGTAGCATTCCTCTACAGCAACAATGAAAACACAGAGAAAGAGATCAGGAAAACAATCCCATTCACAGTCACTTCAAATAAAAGTAAATACCTAGGAATCAACCTAACTAAGCAAGTGAAGGACCTCTGTAATTACAACTATAGTATTCTGAGAAAAGAAACTGAAGAGAATATTAGAAAATGAAAATATACCCCCTGCTCCTGAACAGGCAGAACAACATTATAAAAATGGCTATTGGACCAAAATGGCTACACAAATTCAATGCAATTCCTATAAAAATACCAAAAGCATTTTCCACAGAACAAGAAAAAAATCTGAAAATTTATATGGAACCAGAAGAGACCTAGAATAGTCCAGGCAACCCTAAGCAACAAAACAAAAGCAGGAGGCATCACAAAACCAGACACCAAGTGATATTACCATAACAAAAAACCACATGGTATTGGCACAAAAACAGACAGGTGCTTTAGTGGAAAAGAATGGATGCAAAGACATCCCTAAGAACCTTAGTCACCAGCTCTTCGACAAAGTGTCTAAAAACACACACTGGAGAAAAAAAATCACCTTTTAAACAAATGGTGCTGGGAAAACTGGTGAGCTACAGGCAAAAGAATGATACTAGGCCCACATCTTTCACCATGTACCAAAATCAAATAAAAATGGATTAAAGACCTAGACATTAAAATGAAACACTGAACTTGTTGGAAGAAAAAAGTAGGCAAAACCCTTGAAGACATAGGGGTAAGAACTGTCTCAAAAAAAAAAAACAAACAAACAAACAAACAAAAAACATATAACAGTGCACATGTGATAACACCGAGAATCAACAAATGGGGTTATATCAAATTAAAAAGCATCTGCATAGCTAAGGAACAACAGAATGCAGAGAGAACCAACACAATGAGAAAACATTTTTTCCAGCTATTTCTCACAGGACTAGTATCAAGAATACACAATGAGCTGAAAAAAAAAGCTCTCCAAAATAGAAGACCTGATTGAAAAGTGGGCAACTGAAACGAAGCCCAAATGGCTAATAAATACATGAAAAAATAGTCAGCATTGTTAACCAACAGAGAAATGCAAATGAAAAGAGCATTGAAGTTGCACCCATCTCCAGTAAGCATGGCTTGAGTCAAGAACTCAAAAACAAATGCTGGCAAGGCTGAGAAAAAAGGAATCCTTTTACAGTGTTAGGGGGTACAGTGTTGGGGGGGTAAACCAGTACAACCATTATGGAAAGCAATATATAGATTCTTCAAAAAAAATGGAAATAGATATCCCATTTGACCCACCTATTCTTCCTCTGGGGATCTCCCTAAAAGAGTTAAAGTCATCATACAAGTGTGATTCATGCATGCAGTGTTTATAGCAACACAACTTACACGAACCAAATCTTGGAAGAAGCCAGTATATCCAACAGCAGATGAATGGACATAGAATAGGTGGTAAATACACACAATGGCACACTACTCTGCCGTAAAGAAAGACAAATTTGAGTCATTTGTAGGAAAGTGGATGCACCTTGAGACCATTATGCTTAGGGAAATGAACCAGACTTGGAAGGCTAATTGTCCCATGGTTTCTCTAATATGAAATAACCAAATCATAAAAAAGGTAAAAGAGAGATGGAAGAAAGTAAGAAAACAGACTTTGTGGAGATGAGGACGGAATGGGAAAAGGAAGGGGAAAGGGATGTAAAAACGATCAAGATGAGATATGTAAACATATTAATTTCTCAAGCTGGTTGTCATTATTATGTGTCTCAAATACATGCTAACAAAAATTTAAAAAATGAAACAGTATTAGTCATTTTAATTTTTTAAATCACTTTACTGTGATTCTCTCTCTCTCTCTCTCTCTCTCTCTCTCTCTTTCTCTTTGACTTTGAGGTAGGGTCTCTCTAAGTCGATACATTGTCCAGGCTGGGCTCAAACTTGGGATCCTCCTGCTTCAGTCTCCCAGAGTGCTGGGATCATAGGCCAGGGCCCCAGGGTCCAGCTGTAGTGATTTATCTGGAGAGGTCAAATGTCACTTTATAATCACACACTGTCAGTGCATCAATGTGGTGTGGTCTGAAGGAAAACCTGTTGAGCCAGTTTCCTTCATGGGTTGAATCCAGGCAGCAGTAGAACTCTTGATTGCATAAATCCTTTATCCCTTTACTTGACTTAATTTGAGATGTTTCCTGCCCCTGCTCCTGCAATGGTGCTTTTGTCCTTTTATGGAGCTCTTCATACACCAGTTCAACTTTCTTTTTTTGTGACAGAGTCTCGCTCTGTAGTCTAGGCTGGTCCTGAGCTCATTATGTAGCCTGGGCTGGTCTTAAGCTCATGACAATCCTCCTGTTTTAGCTTCTCCAGGGCTGAGATTACAAGTGGCCACCACCACACTCAGCTAATCTCTGTGAGGTTCTGGGGAATTGAACTCAGGGCTTTGTGCATGCTAGGCAAGCTCTTCAACCACTGAGCTATATTACCAGCCCCCAGCTAATATTTGTATGACACTGGACGATCTAAGCCAGGGCCTTGCACATGTTAAGGCAAGCACTCAAACCACTGGTTTCTAGCTATGCCCCCAGCCCCTTTTCTACTTTTTGAGACAGGGTCTTGCTAAGTCACTAATTTGCCCAGGCTGGGCTCAAACTCACAATCTTGTTGCCTCAACTTCCCAGAGTGCTGTCCTTGCAGGGCATATGCCAGCATACCCAGCAAGCTTTAAAAAAAAAATTTAATAGAATTTCACTGAGCTGCCCAGATGGCCTTGAACTTGCTATCTCCTGCGTCAGCCTCCTGAATATCTAGGATTACAGATGTGCACCACTGCCCCTGGCCTTGGCTTACCTATTGAGAAAGTCCTACCACTAGAAAGAATCCTTGTTTTAGTATACTTCTCATAAGTCTTACCTGAAAAAAAAATGTGAGTTAGCAGCATTTATTTGAGGCATATATGTGTGATATACACACCGACACATATGCACAAACTTTACCCTGGAGGTTTAGGTGAAGATAACAAGGTATGGGGCTGGGAGAATGGTACAGTGGTTAAAGGGCTTGCCTAGCAAGTGCAACACCTGGGGTTTGATTCCCCAGCACAATGTAAGCTGGGAGTGGTGGCGCATGCCTGTAATCCCAGCACTGGAGAGGCTGAAGCAAGAGGACTGCCGTGAGACCAAGGCCCGCCTATGCTTCAAAGTGAGTTCTGGACCAGCCTGGGCTACAGAACAAGAACCTGTCTCAAAAAAAAAAAAAAAAAAAAAGAACACATTTTGGCTTGAATTAGAAACCTAATGAAAAACTCTAGAGTAAAAGTTAGTGTGGGGATAAGATAAATAATTTCTATAATTAGACAAAATCATATTGTTCAGGTACACCAATTTTTTTTTGAGACATAGCCATATTCTGTAGTCCAGGCTGGTCCTGATCTCACTATGTAGCCCAGGCTGGCCTTGAACTCACAGCAATCCTCCTGTCTCACCTTCTTGAGTGCTAGGATTACAGGCATACACCACAATGCCAGGTTAATTTTTATGTGGTGCTGGAGAATTGAACCCACAGGCTTGCATGTTAGGCAAGGGCTTCAACCACTGAGTTATACCCCGAACCTGGATACATCGGTTCTTTTTCTAAGGCCCCAAGTACAAATTTCCCTCCTTAACCTTCTCTGTTGGCTCTGTGGACATTAGTAGTATCTAAGCCAGGGTTTGAAAATTAGGTCAGAAAAAAAATCACCTGAAATACAGCACAGGAATCAAAATAGGGACAATTAATCATTTACAACAGTGACATACCTACAGGAGTGCTAGGGGCTTCTGGGAATTAAGCCAAAACTTCAGTTCAGGTTTTTGAATTTCTAATCCCAGGCGTTTTTTTTTTTTTTTTTAACTGAGAATGGAAATCAGGGCCTTAGTGCTATGCTACATCCCCAACCCAGCTTTTGGGTTTTGATTTTGAGAGGGGGCCATGCTGACTTGCCCAGGCTGGGCTTGAACTTGGAATCTTCCTACCTCAGCCCCCTAGGGAGCTGAAATTACGGGCCTGCGCCACTGGGCCTGGCGGTTTTACTCTTTCAAGTGAGATACAAGCTGGGGATGATGGTGCAGGCCTGTAATCCCATCACTCTTGGAGGCTGAGTCAAGAGGGTCCCAAGTTCAAGCCCAGCTTGGGCGACTTGACAGCTTGGTGATGCTCTTTCTCAACATCAAAAATTAAAAGCAAACATTTTAGCTCAATGTGAAGGCCCTGAGTTTTCTCTACAGTACCAGAAAAAAAATGAATATATAAATATATAAATACAGTTTTGGTGTATTGTGTCTTGGAGACATGAGCAAAATTTGAAGGCCTAGGGTGGCAGTGCAGACGGGAAGATTAAGGAGGGGCCAGGGAAGTAAAAATGATTGAGGTGCTATATGCATGCCACCAATTCCCCAAGTTGAATGTAACTATTATGTATCACAAACAAATAGTAATAAAGAGGATAATTATTAAAATAGTCCAAGAGAAAGACGGGCCTAGAGCCTGCCAGTTGGGAAGGTCCTTCCTGGACTTCATCTGCCCGGCCGTGGGTAAAAGTGTGGCCCACAGCAGGCTCTCAGCCCACATTTACTTGCTGCCTAATATGTGTTTCTCCTTCACTGTATTTTTCACTGGCTTGAAGGGGAGCGAGTGCTATTAGTAACCAGGCGATGGTCACTGTGATCATTGATTCTCAAGGAAATGGCGTCAAGGGAGTGTGAGTGTGCGGTGAGGAAGGGCCGGACCGGGGACATGTAAACACAGGGAGTGACAGCTGGGAAACACACAATTATTGTGTCATTTTCAAGGTAATAGAATGAGCTTCTTTCATCTGTGTGGGGCCCTTTATGTAATGTGGATGCGGGTGGCAGGTTGCAGGGACACTAGGCAAGGCATTCATGCCTTTTCCCAGCAGGCATATGAGAACATTCCTGTCAGCCTGGCCCCTCTCTTCCTTCGCTTTCTTCTTCTACTACTACGAATACTACTACTACAACAACTACTACTGCTACTGTTTTGAGACAGGGTCTTGCTCTGCAGCCCAGGCTGCTCCTGAAGTCACCATGTAGCCTAGGCTGGCCTTGGACTCACAGAAATCCTCCTGCTTCAGCCTCCCAAGTGCTGGGATTACAGGTGTGCGCCACCGTGCCTGGCTTATGTGGCGCTGGGGAACTGAACTCAGGTACTTAGCTCTTAATGTAGCTATTCCCAGGCAAGCGCTTTAACCGCTGAGCCACTCCTCTACCCGCTTCCTTCACTTTCTATCTATCAACAGGAAAGATAAAGGCAGCCCTCTTCAGGACCCTTTCTAGTTAGCAGAAGCTTTCATCCCTTTGTCCTTGTTCTCTTCCTTTTCTTTCTTGAGACAGGGTATCTGTTATTTGGTAGTGCAGGCTGGTGCAGAATTTAAGATGTTGGCTAGGCTGGCCTTGAACTCATGTGATCCTCCTGACTCAGCCTTCTTAGTGCTGGGATTATGGGCATGTGCCACCATGCAAGGTTTATGTGGTGCTGAGCAATTGAACCCAGGACCTTGCTCATGCTAGACACATGTTCTAACTTCTGAGCTATACACCCACAGTGCCCTATGTCCTTGTTTTCTCTTTCTTTCTTCTCTCTCTCTCTCTCTCTCTCTCTCTCTCTCTCTCTCTCTCTCTCCCTCCCTCCCTCCTTCCTTTCTTTGGGACAGGGTCTCACTCTGTAGTCCAGGCTGGTTCTGAGCTCACTGTATAGGCCATGCTGCTCTCGATCTCACAGCAATCCTCCTGCCTCAGCCTCCTGAGTGCTAGCATTACAGGCATGCACCACCACACCTGGCTTATGTGGTGTTGGGGAATTGAACTCAGTTACTTAATGCTTGCTAGGCAAGTGCTTTAACTGCTGAGCTATTCCTCCAGCCCCTCTGTCCTTGTTTTCAAGGTAAAAGTATCCTCTAAGGAAAGGGAGGAGGCGTGGGGTGGGGAAGACAAGCCAAGCTCAGTGGCCCAGATTTGTAATCCAGGCACTCGCGGAAGCTGAGGCAGAGGATTGTGAGCTCGAGGTCAGCCTGGGCTATGTAGTGAGTGCAGAACAAGCCTGGACTACAGAGTGAGAGCTTGTCTGAGAGAGAGAGAGAGAGAGAGAGAGAGAGAGAGAGAGAGAGAGAGAGAGAGAGAAACAAAGAAAGAAACAAGGACAGAGGGCTGGAGGTGGGGGATAGTTCAGAAGTTAGAGCACTTGACTAGCATGAGCAAGGTCCTGGGTTCAACTCTCTAGCACCACATAAACCTGGCATGGTGGCACATGCCTGTAATCCTAGC